>VXCM01001046.1:315897-336211 GCA_014773175.1 Lucifuga dentata | reverse complement strand
TTTTTTTTTTTTTTTTTAAATCTCAAAGTAAAACTGGCCATGTCTAGACGACTTAGAATTTCCATTGTTGGTCTGCACCTAATATTTTCAGAGGTGGAATGGAGCAGCAGTATAAAAATATCACCAGAGATAATCTGAGCTCAGATGATGGTTTCACTAACTGCCCTGTGGATGAGTTTGTAATGTTTATCAGTACAGATGCACCTTATTCTGTCTGTCTGTCTCACTTCCTACTTCTATCCAAGCCTTTCTGCATCATCTGTGACAGACCCGCTAATCACCGAGACCAATGGCTTGGACTTGATCTGCCCAAATGGAGCAACACAAGCTAACATTGCTCCAACCCACAGCTAAACCTCCCTCCCTCGTTCTTTCTCCCTCCATCTCTGCCTTTATCTGGCCGTTTAGCCAGTATGCATATCCATCAGCTCAGCCAACCATCACAGCCAGCAAAGTGAGCCAGACACACACACACACCAAGAAATGGGGAGGCAGACAGGCCAGGTAAACAAACATCACACAGCCCAACGGTTCATCTAATGTTCAGTGGCTTGACTGCTGGTGATGTCTCTCTCCGAAAACACACACACACACACACAAAAAAGATAAATCCAGGGCCATTTGAAGCCAGGACAAGTAATATTTTCCAAAATGGGTGGATGGACAGACAAGCAGAAGGGCAAGAGCAGGTCAAAGAGAGTCTCAGTAATAGAGGAGAGTTATATTAAAAAATGGAGGGAGAAAAGTGAAGGGGTTGAGGAAGAGGGAAGTTGTTTACGCCCATGCAGATATGGCCAGATCACTGGGCCACAGGATGGACAGCTGGAAGAAGGTGCTCTTAGCACTACTAGCAAGGGTTTATACGGTAGAACTTTCACCTGGATAAAATATCACCATCAGTTCATTCTCAAGGACTTTGATTAAAAAGGGTTACTTTTAAATGGAACTCACATTGAAATACAGGAGCTTTTTCTAAAGAATGTGTGGGTTGGGGTGGGATGATGGGCAGGTGAAAAAAAAAATAGATTTTTCAATTCAAATTTAAGCGATTCATAAATTTAAAAAAGAAAAAAATCCATCTTTTAGATACTCTAATTTTTAACTGAATGCTAGTAATGGAAGTTCTGTGTGATGTAGCGTGACTACTCTACTACGGAAAGTACAGAAGACCGAGCTTGTATTAAAAACAACATGGTGCTTGTGACTCCGGCACCGTCCAGCTTTAGAGCAGATGTTTGTCAGTTGTCATTTGTCGTTTGTCATGTTTTGACTTTCAAAACCCAAAGGTCACAAACGAGCCAGACAAACGTAAGACCATTTGCAAATGATGCAACTCAGAAGTAAAATTTTGTGGCAACACAACAAACTTGTTGTTTGATGAGGCGTTCACTCTGCCATTGTGAAGTCTGAAGCACCGACACCTGAATGAAGACAGATGATGGTAGAAAATGCATCGACCGGCAAGCTGCCATCAGCCTCACCTCCAGTTTAAAAAAAACCTGAGTCCATTACTATTTTTATATGCAAGGCGATCCTTACAGCGTCATAGACAATGAGGGATTTAGGAACATGCCTTAAATACTGGAATCACAGTATGCTGTGCCCACACAACAACACATTAGCTAAGTGGCTACACTTTATGTGGATGTCAAAGAGCATCAGAGCCTCTCTACAGTCAGCTGAAAGGTGAAAAGTTAGCCATAACCTGTTTCCTTTAATACACTCATTAAGTTTTCAATATATATTTTGAAATAATGTCTTCACTTTTCCATGCAATACTGTAATTTAGAAGACATAATCCTAACAAAATTTTCCAGAATTTAACTGAATCAAATTGAATCAAATCAAAAAACGGCTTTGAAAATTGAAATCGAATAGAAAGATCAGAATCGATATCCAGCCCTAAAAGTGGGTCAAGCATTAAGCTCAGCATTAAAGACCATACCAGATGTGTCTTGCAGACACATCTGATATGGTTCATATTTCTGTGATTGTCATGCTGTATAAGAAGCAGAGGTGACAGAATGTGTGTTACAGGGAGAGAAAGAAGTTATAAAGGACGAAGAAAGGTAGGGAGAAAGTTGTCTGGCTAGGTGGGTTAGGGCAGTGAATCAAGGGCAAAACAACATAGCCATTAGAGAAGGCGAGAAATAAAGTGAGATGCCAGGAGACATGATCTTCAGCACAGTCTGATATGTGGTGGAAGCCAGGCAGACCAATGTCTGGGTGGGGGCAGGCTAACATCAAGGTTAGCCATGTGTGCTAATGTGGGTGACAAGCGTCCCTTCCATATGCACACTCTGGCTAATGGCAAACGCGTTAGAACTGCCTATACACACCCGGGCACACACACACACAAATACATACACCAACCATCATCCCCACCAAATGCCTTTTGCTTGAATTCACATGCAAATTTGCATGTGGCTGTGTGTCTGTGAAATGTTCAAGCACTTTGGTGGACATGATCTGCCATTAGCATCAAGGCGGATTTCAATAATTCGTGAAAAATCCACACAGTCCTGTAATTTTCCCCATCTCTCATTTCGCACTGACGAGGATGTGTTTGTGTGTGTGTGTGTGTGTGTGTGTGTGTGNCTGAAGAATGACACGCTTGAGACAGAGAGAAAGAGAGAGGGTCAGATTGAGAGACAGAGAAGACAGAGAGCAACGGGGAGGAGAAGAGAAGCAAGGATAGGCAAGGGAAACATTTTGCCTGTCATTGTGTGCACAAAGCACAGCGGCAAAACTGATAGTAATTGGGTCTTCGATGGGCTGAAGGAAACCCACCGTAGCATTCTGAAAATGACTGGCTAATGTGGTTTGAGGGAGGGATAAGACAGACTGAGACAAAGTCTGTGACAGACTCTTGCATACAGGGAAGCTCAACCACACATCCACATGTAAAGGCCTTTTAAAGTTCAGACCCAAACTACTTTGGCCAGGCAAAAGACACTAAGAAGCAACTGAATGATAAAGGGCAATCATAATTTAACTTCCATTAAACTCAATATAGCCTTTGTAAAATCCAAGATTTTGGAGAATTGCTTTCTAAGTTACTGACTGCAGCAAATAGCGTGTTCCGTTTATGTAGTACTGTAGTGCAGAGCAGCAGGAATTCTGTGTCCTCTTGGACTGTAGTCAGATTCTATCAAGTTTAATGGAAGTTGTGAGCACTCCATTAATAAGTCATGTTTTTATGACTTTATAAATGCCCGACATTAACATTAACTCTTTGGCACAGCTGTAGAGAAGTTTAACAGGACTCCAGAGGCTTCCTATATTCAAAAATCTTCCTAAAAAGAATATTATTAGCATAAAGCACCCCCAAAAAAACCTTCTCAATCCAGTACCCTGATAGATAATAAGATGTTCTGCATCACGTCTAGTGAGGAACTTACCCTCCACTCGGTCATTCTTGGAGAGGGTCTTAACCAGGGCGATGTATTTACTGGCATCCAGTGCTACTGATGAGTCCTTACGACTCCTAGAGACAGGAGAGAGAGAGAGCTTAGAATAATGTATTCTATTTAAAGTAATTCAACTCAGCAATTGTACTTTCTCTGCTGGGAGCTTAGTCTGATGCTAGAACCACAAGAGTGAGTGAAAGCAATGAAATGAGAGGAAGCGGCAAGAGCATTTCTGTGTTTTAGCCAGTTGACAGATCGGCTAAAACTTGCATTAATGTCTCCCCTAATACCACTCAAGTTAAACTTTAATGACCTACTACTGGTCACAATGTTGCCATACGTGGCGATGTATGTGGGTGGGTATGTGTCCTGCTCAACTCACAGTTCCCTCTTCAGATTGAGCGCCTCCTCAACATTGTCATGGCGACAGCACAGATTGATGAGAGAGGCATAGGCGCCAGCTGTCATTTCCTCTTCATGCTGCTGCTTCAGCTCGAGAGCGCGCTGCAGGTTCTGATCAGAAACAAACATCTCAGAAAAGATCCTCAGAACATCTACATTCAAGGATTTTGAGGAGCCAGGCCTGTTGATTAGCTTCCTGATTAAGTAATGAGAACAATTCGTCCACGCCCACCTCCTCAGCACAGAGAGCCTGTATGATCTGTTTGAGCGTGGGGCCTAACGGTTTCTTCTCCTCTTTCAGTTCGGCCAGCTTCTTCTCTAGCGCCATCACCTTGCCCTCAGTTCCCTGGAGACACGTGTTTGACAAACGCACGTTGTCACAACATGGCATGCATGCCCACTCATCTACTGTGGTACTTACTGAATAGATTCACATTACTGAAAAAGTATAATTCTATAAACTGACGACTCAGTATTTTAAAAACAGTCAAGGCTGAAACTCAAACAATAAATTCGTCCCCGACAGTTGTAAAGAATTTTTGAGAAACTGGGATGTGTCAATTAAAAGTTAAATATGCAGCGTTACATAGTACTGTATATTATGTTCACATCCATGCACACACACACATACACATTGTCCAACTTACAGTGACACGGAGAGGTGCTGACATGGAGCCTATGGACGCTCGGTCTTTGGGGTCCACTAAAGTAATCACATCCTATCACACATGCAGATTTAAATATTAGAGAATAAACATACAGTACCTTGGCAAAATACAAGTACATAAGTAGTATAAATACACCATTGAAATAAACAATATTTTGATTTTGACTATTAAGCTAATCTTTTATACTAATGGCCTTTGTGGTCATAAAGTAATAAAGGTCTCTAATTCTAGAAACTATTCAAGATAAATAATGCATAAAATTGTAATAGAAATATTTTTTATGACAACTAGCAACAGACCATATGAGGTCACATCATGTTATAATTTCTTTTTACTATATAACTGCATAATCTAGTGGAAAAGTGGGTGCCAATAGGTGTACCTAGACTAAACCAAATAACAGTTAGGATTGCTAAGGGCAACTGTACAACTATTGCCATCAAGCCCCATCGGTCGTCACTGTACCTTGATGAGCTCTGGGATATGGTACGACTCCAGAAGATTCCTTATGCCTCTATAAATGTTTACTGGGATGGATATGTTCTGCAAAGACAGAAGGAGAAGACTGAATGAATGCATCAATGAAACATAATCAAGTACTCTGTTGAATTGTATGTGTTAAAGGTCAAAGGTCTAATCAGCTATAAAAATGTTTGTGTGTTCACGTTGTTCGTGTGTTTCCAGTAACTTAAGCATCGTGTGTGTGTGTGTACCTGGGTCTGTAGCTGATTGAAGTATTCCCTCAGTTTGTCTTCCTGAGCCTGCACATCTTCCGCTGACATGCTGTCGATCAGATTGTACAAGAAGAAGGATGTTGCTTCTAGAAACACACACACACACACACACACACACACAGAGTTGACTTGGGAATGCATTTTATTTGCCATTGTGTCAGTCACTAGACCCATCTGTGCATTTCTAAATCTTTTAATGGTAATCTTTGCAGAGTGAGAGAGAGAGAGAGAGAGAGTGTGTGTGTGTGTGCATGTATGTATGTGGTGTCTATAATACTGACAAAGGCTACTTTTGGCCAGTAGTGTGGGTGAATGTGCAATGGCTGGCAGTGACGGCCTTCCCCGTTTCGTTTCATATCCCTCTCTCTCTCTCTTTCTAACACACACACACCCAGATGACAGCTAAAGGGATGTGACACAGATAACTGTCTCCATTGCTCCCACCAGCACATACACTAGTGCCAGCACAGGGGACCAGCCCATCCTTTGAGACACACACACACTGACACAGAGCGACACCAACGCTCCGCACACACTGTCACACCACAGTGATGCTGGCCAGCAGTGACACACACTTCAACTACTCAGCACTGTGTCAGCAGCCTCTGATCGAGAGAGCAGGTCTATCACTCACACACACACACACACACACACACACACACACACACACACACACACCTAGACATAAACACACACAGGCTTCATGGCACAAAGTCAGCCAGTCAGCAGTCTACTGCCACCGAGACTGCAGGTACACACACAGATTAGCGCACACACAAAGACACACGCTGGGCATTTTTCTGTTATCTGAATTATAGTTGCAAGGTGACTGCAGCAGAGACTGCAGATATGCATAAACCTCAAACACACACACATACACACACAAAACACTTTTATCAACAACATTCATGGCTGCAAGTTACAACACTGATATTTAATAGATGATCTACACACACAGACACAAGTGCCTACTCTTGCCACACTCCTCCTCTCACACCAACACACACCCATCTCCCTTTCAAGGACACAGTCAGATATGAATTTCCTGATGTGACAGTGAGAACAGGGTGTAAGTGGGTTTACACATGCTCTTACCAGCAGGCTTGGAGTTTCCTTTGGAGAAGCGCTCATCTTTGTACAAGAGCTCAGTAATCTGAAATCAAAAACACATTAATTAAATGTGAAAATTAGGTTTAACTCTCAAAATTAATTTTTTCTAAGTGACACTACATGGCACAAGTAAAAACAAAAGGATCAAGACTGCAAAGCCTGCAAGGGTTTAATTCCCACTCGGGAATCCCACTCTTCATTTATACAATCATAAGGAGATTTTAATAAAGACAGCAGGTAGCATTTGCAAATTTTCTCTTCTTACAACTAGCAAATGGTGACTTAATTTTCTATCATAGCTATTCTGTAACATAAGAAATAAGAAATCAGATAAATAAATCTAAATCAGATAAATAAATCTAAACTACAAAAATATTTATTTCTAGATAAAGGTAGATAAGATCTGTTGTAGTGGATAGATTTTACTTTTTTTTTTTTAAATTACATAAGCTTATTTTCTGTATCACTATTTTTGGCTTTGCATCTGTTTTTGAATTCTTTAAATTCAGAATCCCAACTTATCTGTCAATCTTTTCCCACAGACAGACACTCAAGCAAGTATCACACAAGGAGTCTTACCTTTACCATGCTCTTCAGATCAGCAGACCTGCAGGGGGCAGTAGAGCACAAGATATGAGCACCCAGCTCTTAATGAGGTCAAAAACATGAACATGTCAGGGTTAATATGCAATTTGTTTTAAGCAAGAGGACATAATACTTTTAGGTTTCAAGACAAAAGGCACATTTGTGAAAATTCTTCTCAGAAAGAGAGAGCTCAAACTCACAGCCTTTCATGAGGATTCACTCTCCTGCCATAGCTTTATTTGCTTCTTCCACAGCAATATTTGACAAAAATCACGTCCTTGAATCTCTGCTTCTCTTTCACTTTTCATCTTTTAATGGAATATTTCTCGTGGATGATCATTCATACTTTAAAATCTTGCCATAATAATTTTACATGGCTATGAACTTGGAATTCACATTTGTTTGGCCGTAGCAATTAGGCTGATGTGAATATTGCCTTTAAGTTATAGGACAAAAGGATTTGAAGTGGATTATGCGAAACATGTGAAATGTGGAAAAATTATTTTTTTAAAATTATTTGATCATTTTGGTTTGCCCATTTGTCTGGCAGCACAGTATGTTTTAGGACTATATGGGAAACTGCATGTATGGATGCGACGTGTACGTTTAAGTTACTATTGACGCTGATATTGCAGTGGCAGCTAACATGACAGCGCAGTACAACACAGTGCAACGCGATATAGAGAGAGATGCAGTGTTTTCAGTCTGAAATCTCAGTTCAACTGCACAGGGGAGGAGGACAGCAGTACAAACTGAAAAAAAATCACACTCACACATACAGGGGTTAAATGATGACAAAATGTGACATTTCCGGCATTGTCAGCTTGTTGGCAGGGAGGAGGAAGAGAGAGGAAACAAGAGAGGAGACAAGAAAAGAGGAGAAGAGGTCTTTAATGATTAAGTTATCCCCTGACCTTGTCTTTGACAGGGGCAAGTCCCTTATTGCAGTGGCACAAACACACACGAGTGCGTGCACACGCACCAGAGACAAGCCCAATTATGACCCTGTCAGGCAACCCAACAGTCAAAGAAGGGTGTGTATTGGTGCGTGTGTTTTCATGCAGTGAGAGAAAATAAACTGGATCGAGGAGTGGATACAGGCACAGAAAAGGCACGCGCACACACACGCACACATAAGAATACCATAACACATGACCTTTCTCTACACAGAAAATCTTGAACCTAATTTACCAAATGTGTTGCCTGCCAGGATGAATTCTACATTTATTATTTGTGGTTTTGAATGTGACTAATGCCCCCTTGCGATATTTGTGTGTCTGCTGTCAATGGTGAAAAATACTGAATAACTTGCACTGACTCTGTTTGCCTGAACACATAAGCTTATACCAACTTAATACAAAATTAAAACTAGTCCTTTTCATTGTTTTTTCTTTTTTTTTTTAACATTTGTCTATTCCTATCTTGACAAACAATGCTGCCATGAACAGATGTATAAAAATAGACATATTATATTTCTGGAAATGCCCACATCACATTTATTTTACCAAGTATGTCTGATTATTATGTACAACCTCTGAGTCAATTAATGCTTCAGCTAAAAGGATGTCCTGATTGAATGGAAAGCTTACTGCAAAACCAACAGCAGACAAGTCAACATTTCTCTCTTTAACTCACCAGCAACCCTTAGGGTTAAGAGTGTGGGTATGTGGTGTCAAATACTGTAAATATTCATAAATGCCCCTCCATTAAAAGCCCAGGGGTCAGACCCTGGTCTGAAGGCTAACTCTGTGTGTGTGTGAGAGAGACAGACAGAGAGAGAGAGAGAGAGAGAGAGAGAGAGAGAGAGAGAGAGAGAGAGAAAAGGAGTGTGTGCATAAAGGGGTCTGGGTATGAGGCACAGTAGCGGGCATCTGCTAATTTAAATATCTCCCACAGCGCTTTGGGGTGAGAGCTGAGGGACGGCAGCCTCCATATGCATGAGACAACTGTGTGTGTGTGTTGGATTGTCTTTCCCTGCAGCTACCAGACATACACACACACACTCGAGATGGTGTGATATGTTGTACATGTCATATTCATAACATATGCTGTTGTGACCTCCATTGCTACAGGCCTCCCAAAAATGCCTGTCAGGAGTTATAAGGCAAAATATGGAAAAAATATGGAATTTAAAATCACAGAGAATAAATAAAGACATAAACAGACAACAGGCTAATTGACTCACTTTCTGAAGCCTGTGATAAGGCTGCCGCGAAAGACACCGAGGTCCAGTGGGGGGAAGGAGGGATCAGACACTGGAAAACAGAGAGAAAAGTCATGAGACAAACAATGAAAGAATGAGAGTTCACTGACAAAATTCTTCCTTAGAAGTTTGTCTAGATGTCCCCGTTTTACTTATTTTGAGGATTATGATAGATTTTTGGTCGACTGGAGTAAAATGCCTTGCTCAAGAGAAGAAGGGCAGTGTTTCTCAACCACTATGTCGTTGCCAACTAGTACTCAAACTGGTAGCTGGTCACAAGCCAGCATGCCATATCAGAAAGAAAATAATAAAAATACATGTCCTAGTGTTTTTAAACATTTAAACAATGATTCCTTCATATGAGGGTAAAAACAACAATGGAGACAGCCTGAAATACAAAAAGCAGAACATATACAGTAGGGTCCAAAAGTCTGAGACCACTGTGGAAATGCTTTTATTTTGCATTGTTTTTGAATTTAATACAATATTTTTCATTACAAATGATAATATCATCTTAACAATTTGAGTGAAAAGTTGAATCTTTGAAAACTGTACATGAATTTCAGATTATCTTAGTATTTGGCATGCCCCCCCTTTTGCTTTAATAACAGCATGCATCGAGCTGGCATGGACTCCACAAGTTTGTGTAAAACCTGATGAGCCAAGTTATCCCAGCATGATCTGATAATGTTCCAAAGAGCTTCTTGTGATGTCAGACTTTCTGATTATTGCCAGATTTCCATGGAAAACATCACGGGTTTTTGATGTGGTCTCAGACTTTTGGACCCCACTGTATGTGAAAATGAGTTGTGGGTGGAGTTAAAGGGAAAGGCGTACGGTGGAGACTAAAACAAAATGAAAGAATCATCCATTATTTAACTGCCTTCCCATTCCGCTGCCAGTTGAGGTGCGTCTTTCTCGCTCTTTACATATTCACGCAGACTAATCTCTTAAAAGGCCTGATGAGCACGGAGGAGCAAGTGGGCGTGAGTGTGTGTGTGTGTGTGTGTGTGTGTGTGTATGTGCGCGCTGACGCTGAGCCAATTAGCCCACAGGCGAAGCAGCAGCCAGACTCGGATGATGATGGGGGCCCAGGATACAGGTTGGTTTGAGAGTGTGTGAGTGTGTGTGTAGGCTTACACATGGTGTGGAGTTCAGCCAGGTTGTGCACAGCCACCAAGCGAACCTCTGAACACAAGAAGCCCTCCGACTCCAGAGGTACACCTGCATCCTGAAAAGAGAAAAATCACCTTTATGTCACCAAAGCAAACAGTATAATTTAGCATTCAGATTCCCTTGACTCACTCACTCTCACTCTCTCACAAACACACTAATTTATGCATGCTGGGTGCATGAAAGTACACACACACAAATGTTTGTTACCTTTAGTGTTTGGTGAGCTGTGTCTATGTTGGGGAAAGCAGGGAGGATGTAGCTGGAGAAAGTCTCAATGTCTGGAGACACCCCAAGGTCCAGCATGCCCTTTACCACCTCCATTACACCTAAAAACACACACGAAAAGAAATCCACATCATCTTTGTGTCCTCCTTAAGAATACAAGCTGGATCATTTTGCACAGTTACCACTAGGTCACTGTCCTTACCAATATTCATGGTTTTCATCTGACTGCATCAACAGCCAAAAAACAAAAATAAAAAATGATGTGTCAGATTGTTTTCTTATGCATGGAGTTTTGAGGATGCTAATGGTTCAAGAAAAAAAAATAGCTTGGGTAAATATGTCTTTAATTTATTGTTTTAAATTCAATCCTTTCTGCAATTTCAAAGACATTAAAAGAAGAAAAAAATTCCAATTCAATCTCAAGAACAGGCCTGGAGCTGTGCGTGCACTGTTTAAATGTGGGTCCAAGAAACGAGCTGGCACATACTTTCTCCAAACCCATGAGCTGGATCACCATGCACCCAAACACACAGCCTCCAAAATGCTAATGGCTGCTCCCCACTCTGCTCTGGACCGGTGGATACATGTACATAAACACGCACTTTGCTTGAAGTGGACTCTTGCACCATCACCCTGCTCTCCGGCAGAGCCCAAGGTCCTGCCCCAGGGAAAGAGGCTAAAACAGCCACATGAATATGGAACAGCCACTCACACATTCTCAATGCGCCCGCAAGTGTTTGTGTGTTTGAGTGTGTGTGCACATTTGGAGGAGGCACTTTGCATATGCCCCAGAGTGTCCCCCACAAAAGACATGGGCCTAAATGAGCGCAAGCACGTGTACAGGTGCACGTGTACACGGATGAGCATTCTTAGCTTGTGTTGCTATGTGGTTTTGTGACAGAAATATCAATGCATCCATATGTTATATATGACCAATCACAGTATACCAATACACCTTGTTCCCATGTGGACTTCAACAAACTACCTTAAAGTGCTTCCTTGAGTTGACACACCTAGAGATGCTGTGTGTGGCATTTATGCTCTACTCAGGTTCTGAAATACACACACATACGTACATACAGCTCTGTGTTTCTGCATCCTCCAGGGATATATGTGTTCACCTGGCAATCTCTCTCTTTAACTGAATAAAAGATGAGGCCTGGGCTTTTATACGCCATTAAAACCTGCAGCTGGGCCTGCATTACCCCAGGTAGGGCTACCTGAACCATTCCATCCATCCATCTCCACTTCTCTCCCTCCATATCACTCATTCATTCACCCCTCTCACTATCCATCTACCGTGCTTTCAAGAAAAAGTAAACCGGCAATCTTCCTCTTTCTTCTCAATGGAAGATATGGATGTCCTTCTGTCCACTCATCCATTCTCGCCCCTCATCGTTTTCATCCAGCCTTTTTTTTATGAAAGAAAACACGGAGTACCTGCTTCCCTCCTGAATAATCCATGATCAATTTTGCTGTGAGCCAGACGGACAGAAAACAAGTGAATGGAGAACTGACGGTATAAATGGCTCTCTTGCTTTTCCGGCTTCCGCACATGAGCTTTCGTGTTCATCAGCAGTTTTTGTCCAACGAGCATGCACATGTGTTTGTTTTTTCTTGTTTTTGCAAGTGTCAAGCCTGTGTACAAAGAGCTTTTAAAGGACCCCAGCTTCTTTTCGATGACAGCTAAGTGAAGGTCCTTGACACATGGCATCCATTCTGAATATAGAGTCCTTTGTGAATGAATGAATAAAACCATGTAGAAACATACAATAAAACAAGGAGGTATGGCTCATTATTTTCTGGAAACAAAACTCTGGGAACAAGCTGATAGAGCATGTAAGTAACCCCTTCTGCTTCTCAGAAGAGTGGAGGCCTACCCAGGTTTGTCAGCATAAAGTCTGACATACCATCTAGGCTAAAAGTACCTAAGTAGTAACTAAAGCATAGCAGTGGTCACAAGATATCATTATCAGATTCATGTCTTCAGGTTAACTGTCACCCATGAGAAGAGAGGAAGCACAGAAGAGAAGAAAAGAAAAGTGGACTGAACCAGTGCCTGTCATCTTCTCTCATCCTTGGACATGAGTACTTGTCACTTCTCCTTTTCCTTCTTCTCTAAAACCATCTGTCTCTCCATCTGTCCATGTCTATGACTCTTTTCAGACTGTTTTTTGCTACAAGGCAAAGAGTGATTTTCTGTTTGGAAACAGGCAGGTGTGCACGGCAAGTTTCTGTTTGGGGGGAAGAAAAGCTATATTTTGCACCCTTTCTTTCTTCTTCACTCACTCTTTCACTTAATTTTTTGTTTTAAACCCTTGTCACACCAAGGGTTTAAAGAATTCTGTGAATTCTGGCTGTTCATAGAAGAGGGCTGAAAATGATCACAAAAAACCAGATCAGGTGTGGCGCAGCCAGAAAGGAAGGCAGACCAGACAAAGGAATCTTTACATTTCTCATTGCCCAAAACAATCAGTTATATTGCAATTTCCCCTCACACCCTCTCTCTTTCCTTTTCACTCCCTCTCTTATCTTTTGCTCGGCCATGTCAGAAGTGATAAAAACGCACTGCTTTGTGAGGACTGACAAGTGATGGCTAGCTAGCGGCAGGTGGAAGTATGGCCCACCATATGCTTCCACTAAACCCGCCAAATCCACACCTCATCAACATGCAATGGGATTTTTTTTTTTCTCTCCTCTCGTTATCCCTCACCCCGTGTACCTCCCCTCCCATTCCACGTCTCTGGCCTGTGCCTGCTAGTGACACCTGTGGACAAAAAGTGACATGGCACTTAATATTTCATGGGCCATGCACAGTGGGGCGCATAATCCAAAGTGAATTCCCTCAGAGCACTTGCATTTACATGAAATCAAGTCACTCTGCATCAGTCACATCACCTGCACTGCCCCCCGAAAGGCCCCTTGCAAATACACACACACACACACACACACCCTGCAGCGAATAAGTATGGATGAGACAGTGNGGGGGGGGGGGGGCACTGCATCATTCATGAGGGTTAAGGCAAATGTCACCAGAAGCGAGTGAGTGTGAGAACAACATAAGTTTGCCCACTTTCCTTCTTTCATCCTTCCTTTCTTCTTTCCTTCCGCTAAGCACTGAGATAACTAAATGGATGCTGCCTCGTGTGGCCTTGAAAATATGAAGCTGGTGGATTTACGTGAGAGTATGTGTCAACGTCTATGGCTGACAGTGTGCAAACTCTTGTCTGCTCCTCTTCTTCATGTTGCCAAGATGAGGCACCTCACCCTTCAAACTGAGAATCTGTCTCAACCGCCGGAGAACTCTTTCTGCACAGTAGGTGCAACAGTCTAGCCAGTTTCTCCTCCCTGCCAGATCAAATGCTGTCAATTAGATGACAGGGGGAAAATGCATCATTTATTAATCACATTAAAAACCCCAAAGAGAGAGTAAAAACTCAGCATAAATAAAGCACTTAACAGCCAGGCTGTTAAAAGCATTTGACAGGCTACATTCGGTAATGAATTGTGAATTCTGACAGATCTGTAAATGCTGATTTGCTGTCACTGAGACGACTTTCTCCTCATTACTGACAAAATCAATCAAAGGAAAATACATTTATTTTCTTCACAAGCGCAAACAAATAACTTTAGGTCTCATGCAGGATTTGAGGACAATCACTGGAGCAAAATGACCTCTGACCCTTCTGCCTCTGCACAGGCCTCCACATCCATCCATGCCTGGGAAACGCCACACGCCGGAATCTTAGCTGCCTCTGCCACAGGGCAAAAATCACCCCATCAACCCATCTTGCACCACTTTTATTTCCCAGCAATTGTGCTGCTTCTGTCAACTGCTAATTGTGCTGGAAATGCTAAGACACAGAGGCTAATTGTTTTGACTTTTTTTTTTTAAGATGAAAAGAGACATAATGGATGGTTATTTTTCCTGGTACAACACAGGCATCAAGTAAACATCCTTCAAAACAATTAACCTTTAAACACTTATCCAGACCAAATTTTGTCTTCAGTTGCTGAAAGAAAAAATAAGTTGAATACTAATTATTATTCATGCATCCATGCAACTATGGAGTAAGCATTGCATGGATGCATGAGCACACTTTCTGAAAATGTTTTTGGTCCAAAGTTCATCTGTCAAGAGTAGCTGACTTGGAAAGTTTAGATCTCTTCTAAACTTTGTGATCTATTCATAGAGCTCTTCTGAGAGACCTTCATGTGTGTGTGTGTGTGTGTGTCCTGTACATGTATACACTTGTTTATTTCATCCCTTCTCGCGCCAGTTCACGAAGAGATCAGACCTCTTTGCCCTTGACTACCCCAGCCGAGTGAAATAAGTCCCACTTGGACCACTCTATGGGGCATTAATATTTGAGGGAAACACTCTTTACTTTAAAAGCTCTTTATGGTACAGAGCACTGAGGAAGTTGTAATCCCCCCGCACAACAAAAATAACACACAGGCTCATGAACTTCTAATATCATGCCAACAAACTACCTTCTCCATTTCAGACTGGATGCACATACAAATGATAGACAAGGATTCCCCCCCCTCCCGGGCATCATAGCACCCATTAGGGTCTCACGTACTTTACACGAGACTGTTATGCCAGAGCAGCTTTAGTATCCAACTACAAGCTTCTCACGGCAACTTCATGTGGTCAATATGACTATTTCAAGATCTGATGCTTTCTCACACGCTAACAGGAGATGTTGGGATCTTGCTGATTTCAATGCGACTCTGAGATGAACAGAAGCAGTTAAGTAGTAAACAGGCCGTGCTTCAGTCATTAAAATGTCTATAAGCACAGGCTTTAAGAATGGATGTATTAAAGCTGGAACAACTAGTCAATTTCCTTGACTTTTTAAGACTAAGTGACTAATGGAGTAATATAAGAAATAATACAGCAGATTAAGAGATAATGAAAATAATCTTTAGTTACAGGACTTGATGCTACTTAATAAAGAACACATTTGGGTACATGTGCATCTCAGCAATTCCCAGCTTTTCAACAAGGTAATATCCCAGTCACCCCACCCCCACAACTCCAAAAATAATAAAATAAAATTAAAAAAAACATAAAAAGGGACAATAAATGATGCAATCCCTCTAATAAAAAAAAACACTCAAGCAACAAAATGAAAAATTAGTACTTTATCTTATGTATAAGTAAGAGAACTGTGTGTGTATGTCTGTGTGCATACCATCTGTGTTGCTGTCTTTCACATGCTGAGTAAGAAGGGGCCAGAAATAATGAGGCCTTATGGGTAAATCCTGCTCCTTCAAGATCTTCATCAGCTCAAAAGACAAGCCTAAGAAAAAAAGAACAACAAATGACCATGGCATTTACAGTATGTGTCCATTCTTATAAAAATGAAAACAAATGAATTTGAAATTCAATGCAATTCATTCTTCACATCCTTAAAAATTAAGTTCAATTTCAGCATTTCATTCCAGCATATGATAAAATATTGTGCAGTGTGTTGTGTAAGTTGATGTTTTGTGTCACTGCATATTCATTAAATGAGTGTATCCCTCACTCAGTGAAATGTGTTGTGTGCATGTATGTGCGCATAAATAAAAGTGTGCATGCTGTACCAGTCTTCTTGGCCTCCAGGGCACAGGACAGTGTGAACTGAAGTGGTGAAGTGTGCAGTTTTGATTCCTGGAGTTCTTTGCAGTAGTGGCTGATCTTCTCTATTGTCTGGAGTACACACACACAGAGTTAATTGCAACATCAACAATACTCAATATACAGTGTAACCAAGATTTAAACTAAGCTACAAGTTAGTTGACAAGTGTGTGATGACACTAAGATAAACTAGCACTTGGTGAGAAGGCTTTCTTCAAGTACCGTGTCCATGTTGACACAGTGCCTGAGGAAGAAGTTGCCCAGGTTGGAAGATTCGGCATTCAAATCATCAGCTTGGAGCATGGGGAATGTTTTCAGGATGTGGAAGCCTGTGTCCTCCTGACCCTGAGTAGCGAGCGTCAGACACAGGTTCATAGCATCTGCAAGAACAACAAGTACAGATTGTGCAAGATTCATGACATACGCAACATAATTCCATATAAACCCGACTACTTAGCAGTTCATATGAATGTGAGTTTAGCATTAAGGCCTCCTCTATTCTCTCTTCTATGGAGAAAACTGTAACATTAGCAAATGTTGAGATGTAGGAGTGTCCCAGTCTGCTTAACAGACTTAACTTTTGCTACAAAAATGCAGAATCAAAACACTGTTGGTGTGTTTGTGTTTACCTGGCACGTAACCCCTCTCATGCCTCATGCGTTCCACCATCTCTGGGACATTCTGCTGGTATCCAGCCTTGGCCAGGGTGAAGATCACCTCCATGATGTCTCTATCCATCAGACTGCAATCTGCACTCTCTGCTGCCTCTAGAGTCTAACAGAGTGAAACAGAGCAATGCCAGGAGGGAGGGAGGGAGGGAGGGAGGGAGGAAACGAAAGATAGAGAGGGGAGAAAAGGAGGGGGCACAGAAAAGGAAAAGAGGGGAGGGGACAATAAGGAAAGAGACATAAGGTGGAAAGGGACAAAAAACAGGGTGAAATGTGGAAAGAAAGGGAAAGGGGAGTTAAAAGGAATGAAAAGAATGACGGCAAGGAATAATGGAGGTGAGGAACAAAAATAAAGACAGCAAATTAGAGAGGCAACAAGAAGCAGAAGGAAGGGTGAACAGGAAGGGGATGGGGGGAAGGGGTAATAAAATAAAGTCATTGATTAGATACAAAAATGCTCATATATAAGTGTTTCACGTACAGCACATCAGCATCATTCAGGCCTCAGCAACAGTCTGAATAAACATACAAACCTGTTTCAGACTTTCCATGTCTCCCTTCTCAGCATAGGCGTTAAGCAGTGCCACATAAGTTTCAGGACCAGGTTCAATTCCTGCCCCTCGCATCACAGACAGGATGTTCTTAGCACTCTCAATGTCACTGCAAATGATACGACCACATGTTTATAATCAGTAAGTCCAACATCATATGTGACATTTATTGTGTGCCATTACATATATTAAAGAAAAGTGGAGTGACTCACCCCGCACGAGCATGGCCTGTTACCAGGGAGTTAAAAACAGCTTCAGTGATTGGTAGATCTTTGCTCTTCATGAATCCCAATATGGTGCTATGCAAGCAGGAAAAAAAAGGTTAAAATTAAAAAAAAGGAATGGTAAAGGCAAAAAATGTCCATTCAAACAAAACAATTTATCTGAGTTAAGGATAGGAAAAATAATCCATTCAGCAAGGATCAAATAGTTCTTGATTTTGTTAATTGTTTTTGCCTGGTGAATCAGCAGAATATACAGTTTTGCTCACCTGGCTCCTTCAATATCTCCATTTTGGCAGTAGGCCGCTATGAGTCTCTGGTAGGTAACCTAAGAGCCATTAAAAACAATTTAAAACAGAGCTCCAAATCAATAATTTTACAAAATTAAGACTTACAAGATTATACATAAAGTATACAGATACCTTCCCATGGTTTTACTGCCATTATTGTACCCTGCAGTACTTACTCTGTTGGGCTGGACCTTAGCCGCTTCCATCTTCGCCAGGAAGTCAGTGGGTGAGAACTTGAACTCATTCTGCAGGTAAACCTTCAGCAAGGCATTGTAGTGACTAACATCATACAATGCACCTAGAGAGGACAATGAATAAATATACACAGTAGCTGCTGCTGTAATTCTCTGCTAAATCATTCTTTAATTGTTGTTCAGATTCTGTTCTTAACTTTCTATTTCATTAACCTTACAAATTTTTATGTTGTTACTTATAACGTAGCTTGCCTTTATTCAGTCTGTCTCATAAGATAAATGAATAAACCCTCAGACAGTATGCAGTATTTGAAAACATGTTCTAAAAATTTATTTTCTTATAAGAGTTCAACAACAGCTCACAATGAGAGAGTATTATGGATTATATAATAGATTGTTGCCACCGAGGTAGCATCTCACCCAGCTCCTGCAGCTTCTCCCATATTCGGTGTGCCAGCTCAGTGCGCTCTTCCAGGGGAACTTCTGGCAGCAAAGTCCCACAGCTACGCAAAAGCAGCAAGGCCTGGTTTCCGCTGGGATAGCCTGCAAACACAGGGTGAATGCAGAAAGAGAAAAGAAAAAAGCTTTGGCTTAAGTATCAGCAAATTGATTGATTGTTAAGACTGACATATTCTCCATGTTCCTTCCACCTTAAATCTGTCGCCCTGATCCTTGTCCTCCTGCTTACCTGTTCTGCAGATATCGTGGAAGATGCGGAGCAGCAAGGTCTTGGTGATCCGTCCAGTCCTCCTCACTGAGCTGTCCAGTTTGGCCAGAGCCCAGTCAAACTGCTGGGCCTGCTTGGACCGCACTGCCAGGCCAGAATCATCCTTCTGCTCTGTAACCACTGCATAGGTACGAACACCCCCCACTGCATATGGCCACACACGACTATGGAGGAGCAGTGATGAAGGAGAGAAAATAGAGGGAAGAACATGACAGAAAAAGGAGGGATAGAGGAGCACACAAAAAAGGTATTGCCAAGGCAACAAAAATGGAGAAAACACAGAAAGAGTATGAAGAGGAGGTGACGGCGCACAGAATGAAAAGACAGTCAGTTTAACAGTCAACATGTGATTTTAAAACTAGTTTACCACACAGATTAATTCCAATAACTCTATAACAGTTCTCTGCAATGTTGATATCCTGCATTATGTTGATTAAAACTTCATTATTTTGTCTCCTATCATCCTATGATCTCCATGAACTATCCTTTGTCCCTCATAAGACCATCTGTGTCTGAGTATATGGGTCTTAGATTTATTTCCTTGACTAAATCTTTGTTTTTATATCTTTGTCTTGTGAATCCACAACAACCACTACTTTGTTAACCTATCTGAGCAGCTCAAAATGTCTACACAAAACTTTAGGAGTAAAACAGCTGTATCATCACTCTTCTGTTTTGTCAAGCGCCATGACCTTGACCCAGCTAGCCATTACAAATCATGGCAACTAACACTAATTTGCGGCCAGCGTCCTTCCAGTACTTTCAGAAAATGAGAAGCAGAGATTTTGATCGTAAAAACAGTCACAGAATTAGCTTGATAGCATAGATAGCTAGCCAATGATGGGCTTTTTTTTATTCAAATCTAAGTATTTTACACTAATACAAAAATAGTTACATACACACAGGAAATGACTGCCGCTAAAATGTCATTTTGAGCACGAACTCTAAGAAGCCTTTATTTTGGGGTGTGAAAGAAGCTGTAAGCATGAGTTACACAAAACCTGATCACCTTATGTAAAATGGGAGACCATGTTTGTTTTATGTATACCGCAGGTAGATTTTGCTTTATTTTCGAATATACATTTCCAAAACACTGCATCTGACAGGCTTATATATTTGTGTGTGTCTCTGGCTGTCATTGAACCTCAATGACATCCTGCTTCACGATTACGCGTGGATCACAGCTACATTCGCTAACAGGGTGCGCGATACCTGAATGTATTTTCCACAGCAGGATAAGTCTGTTGGGAACAAGCTCCGGGTCTTCTGCCGCCGAGAGCTCCGCTGTACAGCCGACTGAGAGCCGGTCCTGTTCTTTTGGTCCCTGTGATGTGAAGCAAGCCCGAAGGCGAAAATTTCACTAATCGGGCAGATCTCAAGAGCGCAGCCATGTTTCAATTCGCAGCGTGGAAAGACATCCGCACCACGTGACCAACCAACAAGATATCGCGAGAGTGAAGATGTCCCAAGCATTGGATCACTTCCGTTTTTCGTTTTAGATGGTTCTTCTTCTTCTTCTTC
>VXCM01001046.1:304757-315800 GCA_014773175.1 Lucifuga dentata | reverse complement strand
CTTTGTTGTAACATATCTTTCAGATTAAATTTTACCTTTCTCTCTTTTAGACTGTTCATCAGCTCCCTTCTCTCCTCTGTGTACTGTGGACATTCTGTCATTACATGTTCTATTGTCTCATCTACATTACAATAACTACATCTTCCTGAGTTGTTTTCCTATTTTAAAAAGTGAAACATTCAACCCTGTGTGTCCAAACCTCAACCTCAAAATGATTNATGTTTTCCTATTTTAAAAAGTGAAACATTCAACCCTGTGTGTCCAAACCTCAACCTCAAAATGATTGTTTCATCTCTGATTTCTACCTGCTGATCTAATTTTCCCTACGGATCTTTGAATATTGTAATACTACCGTCCTCTTCTTTCCTCATCCCACTGTTTTTGCCATCTTTGAGTAATTGACTGTTTAATTATGCTTTTCACTTCTGATTT
This sequence comes from Lucifuga dentata, assembly GCA_014773175.1. Lineage (NCBI taxonomy): Eukaryota > Metazoa > Chordata > Actinopteri > Ophidiiformes > Bythitidae > Lucifuga > Lucifuga dentata. The sequence goes on along the minus strand of VXCM01001046.1, from coordinate 315,368 downwards.
ACTGTACTTTATATTTATATCCTCACACTGTTTTCCTGGAGCTTGTTTAGCTAGTTTATCTGTGATTTCATTTCCTTTTATGCCAACATGAGCTGGGACCCATAAAAACACCACATATAATCCCATCATGCAAATTCTATACAAAGTCTGTAAAATTTCAATCAATATATCTGGTCTACTTTCTGACTGATGATTTTTTATACTGTATAATGATGAACTGGAGTCTGAACATATTATCACTCTTAAAGGTCTAATTTCCTCTACCCACATCAATGCCAGCAGAATAGCTACCATTTCACCTGTGTATACTGATAAGCTGTTTGAAATTCTTTTGCTAACCTGAATGTTAAATTCTGGAACCGTAAAAGCCACTCCTACTTTATTACTAATACTTCTGGATGCATCTGTGTAGATCTTGACATACATTACATACTCGCTATTTATATATGCCTCTGCAGTCTGAGCATTTAAAATGAAGTGTTTATCCTTATTTTTGGCCTCTAACAAAAACAAATCAACTGCGGCTGGAGGAAACAGCCAGTGAGGAACCGTGGAATACGGCACTGTCCTGCTAACAGGTTTGTTATCAATTTCTAACTCTTTTACTTTCTTTGTAATTACCCACCCAAAACTTTTAGTTTGCCTTTTCTCCTTTTCCCAGCATGGTTTTAAAACATCCTGTGTAGGATGAAGATGAGTGTGTCCCTGTAAATTAACCCAGTAATTCAATGAAAGCTGACTTCTTCGTAAATTTAAAGGACTTTCTCCCATTTCAATCTGTAAAGCTGCAACTGGAGTTGATCGAACACCACCTGTACATAATCTCAAAGCTTGAGATTGAATAATATCTAACTTTTTTAAATGATTACTTGCTGCTGATTGAAAAACTATACATCCATAATCTAGAACTGATCTTATTAATCCAACATAAATTTTTTTTAAAGCAATCCTGTCCGCTCCCCATTCTCTTCCTACCAGACACCTCATCACATTAATAACTTTTTTACATTTATCAATAATTTTTTGAATATTCTCCAAGTCAACCTTTTTTTTTTTTAGATATGTGAATATTCTGTTCATTATTGTACTGTTTTGTGCTATTACTAGTGTAACTATGAATTAATAATATTTAAGATGTGAATATTTATTGATTTATTGTGAATTATTCTGAAAAATACAAATATTTATTTCAGAATTATAAGTATTATTTTCGTTTGGTGTTTTAGTGTAACTCAACTTCTCAGTAGAAAAAAAATCTGATAATGATAAATCAGCAGACATTAGATTTTAATGTTATAACGTATTTTTCACACCTGCCTGTTCAAGGTGAGGGACTCTCCTCTGAAGTCCTCTCCCCCCCCCCCCCCCCCCNCCCCCCCCCCCCCACTTGTATAACTCTTTTCCTTGTCTTCTTAGAGAGTTTGGGATGGGTTGGGTCTGTAAAGCTCTTTGATACTTTTTATGTAATATTGGGCTATGCAGATATAACTGACAAGACTTGATTAGTTTCTCTACATAAACACATAAAATAATCAGTTGTAAAACATTACTCATATTGTTTATTAAAGAGATGTTACAACTGCATTAATAAGTGTGTATATCAAGTGTAATACAGTAAAGATATTTGGTGGCTACTTGCATAACAAGAGGATTTTTTAAATTTTATTACATTGCAATCTGTTACAAAACAATGTGTGGGAAAAAAGCATACTCAATTAGCTCATCTCTTCAATCAACTTACTATTGCCTTTCCTCTTCCCTCCTTTCCAGCTCTTCTCAACCACTGTCTTTACTTTCTCCATAGTTTCCCTTTCACTCTCCCTTTTATTGTGCTCATGCCATAACTCAATAGCTAGTCTGTTAATCTGGTGACCACTGTCTAAAACCCAGGCCTGAAAGAATTCACACTTCTTGCTTGCTAGGAAGTACTTCTGTCTCTTCTCCCCTTCCTCTCCTCCTTTAGACAGGGCTGCTCTCGCCTGGGACAGCACCGAGCGGAGCTGACTCAACGCTGCCAGGCAGTATCCTTTAGGATCCTTTCTGCTCCTGCCAGTCATGATGTGAGCCACGGCCTCCAGCGCCCTGGCTGGGGCACAGGGATCCTCCCTGTCAAAATAGCCTCCATCCAAAATGGCACTTTCTCCACAGTCTAAAGCCTCTTGAACACGGTTGAATGCCCTGCTTGAGTTCAGTGTCTCAGTCACAGATAGGATCATGTCACAGAACTCAAAAATCAGTGAATCAGTGTCACCATTGAACAGGCACAAGGTGAAGGTGTAGCCAAAAAGTGCATTAACCAAACTATAGGATACAAGAGGAGATGGATTTGCACATAAGGAGCTCAACTTTGGAATTTTTGCAGAAATTTGAGGCACACTGGTGACTGTTGAACTTGTTCTCCTTTTGTTTCCTCCTTTCACCTTTTTCGTTGTTTTAGCTGCTTTAATCTGATTCTGAACTTCTTCTGGCGATGCTTTGACTTTATCAGCATCATTTTCATCAGTAGTCACTCTCTCCAGTTTACCCACTTCCTCCTCAAGCACCTCCACCAGTGCCCTCCCTCCCTCCTCATGTTCCTCCCACCATGGCCTCCACAGGGGAACCAGTCCTCCCAGAGCTCCACCCTTGATCAGACCCATAAATTTCTCCTTCTCCTGACTGTTCAGAAGCTCCCATAGCTCCTCCTCTGAAAGTTTGTCAATATCCAAGCCTGAGAGACAATCAGCCAAGTCCAATTCCTCCTTTGCATTTTCAGCTTCATCATGCAACTCTCCAACATCCATATCTCCATCCTGCCCTACTCCAATCTCTTTGAGTTTTCCTAAAATAGTCTCAATCTCTGTTCCACCCTCTTCCCCAGACTGCTGGAGCTCTGCTAACCTGGACAGAAGCTCCATAACATGTACTCTCTCCTTTGTTTCTCTTTCCCCTTCTTCACTATCATCTGATACTATACCTGATTCTCTTAACAAACTTTCCATCCCCCCATCTGTCCTTTCTGCCTCACCTCTCAGAGCCAGGAGAACATCTTGCATTTTCTTTCTCCCCTCACTCTCTGTTTTCCCCATACCCCTCAGCTCCTGTAAAACAGACTCCTTGTAAAATTCCTCTGAGCACACGGAATGATCTGGGCTCCTGTAGCAGGCCAGGCTACAGTATGGCAGGTTACACCGAGGACAAGTGTAGCAGGAGAGTTTACATTTACACAGATCGCAAACTGTGCTCCGTCTGGTGTTGCTCCCATCGTCTATATCCTCCTCCTCCTCTCTTGTCCTGGCTGGGGTGAGAAACTCCTCTTGTCCAGCGGCAGAAGCTCCTCTGGAGGGGAGCAGAATCCCATCTGTGGTCACCGTATCGGGCGCTGGGCTTGTCCACTCCTCCTCCTCCTTTGGATCGATGTCGGTCAGCAGATTCCTCACAGACGGAGGAAGGCTCCGTCTAATTAATGGATTCATTAGCTGTTGATCCGTCTCGAAGCAAGTTGGCGTGGGAGTTGTGATGCTTCAAGTCCACAAAGAGGTAACCTAAAAACTGAGCAAATTAAAATTATACGAGCAGCATGTGGCTAATGTTATATGCTAGTTTGCTAGTCTAACAAACTGGATTTAACTGCGTGATGTACATTTATGTCCCGTAAGCAAGTTTAAGACATTTTAATGGTCGCCGCAAAGTCTTTGTTAGCAACGCTCACCGCCGATATAAATACACTGATCTTAAAATAATATTTTGGAGATCAATTTCGTCTTACTCACCAGCACTTGCTCATTCCATGGTTACTGTAGTCTCTGTTGTCACGTCGCGATTTGATGACGTAACGTCGCAAGGCCGGAGTTTTCCTGTTATTTCACAGCGATGGTGGTGACGACGACCCCAACAACAACAACAATAACAATAATAACAACAACAACAACAATAATAATAATAATCATAATCATAATCATAATAATAATAATAATAATAATAATAATAATAATAATAATAATAGCCATAGTTTTTTGGCAAGAATTTTGTAACAACAGAAGATACTTTTTAAGTTTAAAGATTGTTTATTGTCAGTTCATTACCCTTTTTTTTGGTATAATCTTATAAACCTCCCAAATTGGCACTATTTTTTAAAAGAAATTCTGTATCTGTTTTATTCCTTATGAATAACCACACAATTTCATTACTATTATTTCAGTATGAAGATATAACCCAATTTTACTGTCTCTTAATTTATGTTCATAACACTCTTCTGTTCAACTGTATATGTAATTGTTTATAAAATAAGAACAAGAATAAAAGATGATATGAGAAAATTATAGGTCAGTAGAGTACCTAAAAACATATAATATACCACCATCATAATTAATAATTAAATTGACATGATGATATTTAAAAGCCAAATGTAAAGAAATGTACGCATGAAACATGAACATTTTTCTTCACACTGCACAGATGAAATATTTGGATTGAAAAACGCTGAAAATAAGGGGATTACAAAGAAACATAATTTTCACAACAATGACATTTTATTACCACCTAAATTTTAAAAAATATATAACCTTTCTTGAAAGATGACTTTTCGAATAAATGTGTCATATACAGTAACACTGGGACAGTGAAGAAACAAATATTTTAAAACTAATTTTTAGCATAAAAATAGTGCTCTTTAAACAAGAATTTATGCTAGATTTAAATGAGGTTCACTGATTAATGAGTCAGACTGCAAAGAGAAAAAAGATAGGAAAGGGGAGGAAAACAGAATGGAATGAGAGATATCAGGTTAAATGTCAGTAATGTCATAAAAAATGAATAAGTTTGGCCTTTATAAAAGATGAGGGAGACCAGCTCCTAGCAGCTGAATGTAGTGCCTGGATGACTGAGGCAAACAAGGAATAAAAAGGAATCAGCCAACTATTGAAATTGTGGCTAATTAAGTTTTTATAAAAGAGGTAACCAACATTGAATGATTTATCCATAAATAGACCCATCACCAACACGTCTCAGCCTTAATTACACTTCCATCATCCACGATCAGGTTCCTGTCAATTTGTATGTGCAATTCATTAATTTGTCCACTTGTGTCTCTTTTGGACTGTGCAGCATGTCTACATCTCCCATGGGGCTATTTGCCAGGAGCTGATTGTCTCCTGCATGGGGTCAAGCATAGTAAAGGTCATGCAGGTGGGGAGCTGTCAGATGGTAGTCCACCCCTCACTGGGCTGAGGGGGTGCTGTGCTGCCTGTCAGAACCCATGGGGAAGTGGGGGGAGGAAGAGGTCTAAGGTCGACGTGTGCCATGCTGTCTTGGCCCCACCATTGGCTGCTGTGCCAGCAGTCCTGGGCAGACTGCTGCCTTCTGCTGTCTCCTTGTTTCTTCCCAGGTATGTCCTATGACATATTATGCCTCCCCATCATGAGATCCACGAGCTTATTTGCAGACTGTACCGTACGCTAATACATCCTCACACATTTCTAAGCACTTATGATTTAAAGTATCAGAATCACAATGCCTTTTGTGTATTTTGTACAGTACTTTATGATAATACTTATTAATCTTGGAAACTGTACATTTATACTGGATAGACAGGCAAATAATCACCCACCATGTAGTACATACACAGTGACTTCCTGCTTCATCCATCATATGTGTGATACCTCTCAAACATGCATGACATCGGGACCCTGCATAGGGACTTATTTTGTAAATAAGGTCATGGGATATGTGAAATAGTAATAGTTGTGTGATATATTTAAAAAAAAATAAATTGGCAAAAATATATTTAATTCATTTAGAGCTGTCTCCAATACACCATTAATTATTTCTAGAGTCTAAGAATTTTAGAAACAAAAGGTGCATTAGAAAATGTTAAGAAACCCTGTGTCACAGTTCTGCATGTCTGGTCAGCCACTCACCTGCCATTTCTGCATGCCTGGTCCTCAGCTACTCACCTGCCATTTCTGCCCGCCTGGTCTTCTGTTCCTCACCTCCATTCATCAGCCTGATTCATTTCAGGTTCGGACGCTGTCGCCAATTGTTACCAATCAAGCATGGATTTAAACCCCAGTCTCACACTCACCCTTTGCCAGATTGTTCTTTGCCATCCCCGATGCGAGACATTCCAGCGTTCATTTGTGGACTGACCTTCTGTTACCGTCTCGGCCTGTTTTGGACTATTCTGCTCGTCGCCCCCCTGGTTATCACTTCTGCCTTCTGTCCCCGACTCCGATTCCAGTCTCTGCGTTTGGACTCTTTGTTTGACTGTATTAGTGTAGGCACTTTGTCCTGCCAGTTTTTCTGCCTGCCTCTGTGTTGGACTGAGAGCTCTAATAAAGAACTTTACTTGTCAGAGTTGTACTGTGTGCTGCATTTGGGTCCAAACCCCACCTGTCACACCCTGAAAAAGCACACTGTACATTCTGCAGGATGTCTATTCACACAAATAGACATCCTGCAGTCTGCCACCAGCTGATAGTGGAGAACAATCTCTGCCTCTTGGGCATGGCCAGTCCTGGCATGACCAGAGCTGTCTACTGTGGAATCGCGTGTGTGTGTCCCCATCCGTGTGGTAAAACAAGGTGATGTGGGTAGACTTACATTGATGTACACATTTCTGTCACCTGTCAGCTCAAAAGACTCTTGTGTTATGTAGGGCAACTAAAACAACAAGTGTGTGTGCATGTGTGTGTGTTGGGGGTGGGTGGAGAGTGGCTACACTCTCTGTGTTAATGCATACTATCTATGACAGCAGCCAGCAAGTATTTGTGTTTGTCAGACTGACTTTTCCACATGGAATAAAACTTAAATTGTTTTTTATTTGTTTGTTTTTTTAAGACCAATTAATTTCAACCATTCCAGGAAGCTTTTATGAATGTTAACATTTAGAGAATGTTTCCTAGAAAACTGTTATAACAGATCCTGAACAATCCTTTTTGGTGTGGTAGGGAATGTGCACTTGTTTTGAACATTCTGGGAACCATATATTGAGCCAAAAGGCACATTCTAAATTAGGAATGTTTCCCAGATGCTCTGTAAAGGTTTTATAATACAGAGAATAGAAATATTCAAGGAAAGTTCTTTCAGGGTAACTACACAGCCATGAGTGAACATTCCACAGAAATTGGAACACAGCAGGAACATTGTAGGTTTCCTTCTATCCTACAGTTTTTCATGAATGGGCCTGGAAATGTAAGCTCTGCCCCCCATTGTGAATGCATCAATGTAAGCCTTCAATATTTAATCTCAAGGATCAATTATTTACCTATTATTTTTCACCGGCCTCTCCTCTTCCCCTTTCTCCTTCTCCTTGCCCTTCCTCCTTTAATTGTTGACCTTTGTGAGGCAACTCATTCCATATAAACAAATCCCCCCTTTCCTCTGCAGCTCCTTTATCTGTCTCTATCTGAGTGTGTGCATCTTTGTGTGTGTGTGCCAGGTGCAGTATGGTGTGTGATGTGCCAAAACACAGGTAGGTGGATTGGTAGCCTCTTAGTGACTGAAAGCAGCCATTGGCAGCAGTGACAGTAAAAACAAGAAGGAAAGGAAAAAAGCCCACAGCACTCTTTATTGAAGTGAACTCTCTCTAGTGTATCACAGACATGCAGAGGAGGATGGCTGTATTGGTCCATAGGCTAGTGTGTCATGATGTTTGCCACCATACATTTAACTGAAATTGAAAAAAACAGGTAATAATAAATTTAAAAAATGTAATAGATTACTTTCCTGTACCTCCTTTCAGCCTGAGCTCTCTGCTCCTTCAGCTCACAACACAACCATAGTTAGGGTAAAAAGCATCTCCTCAGTGAGACTTCCAAGTCTTTCCCTCTACTTCCCCACCTCTCTCTCTCTCTCTCTCTCTCTCTCTCTCTCCCCATTCCCACAGGAACAAACATGACACTGTGTGTACCGACTTATCACCCAGCTCCATCTGTCTAACCTCCAGCCCCTCCCTCCTCCTTCCCCACCAGAGGGAGCAACAGTTCAAGAAAAGGGGTNCTAACCTCCAGCCCCTCCCTCCTCCTTCCCCACCAGAGGGAGCAACAGTTCAAGAAAAGGGGTGAAGGAGCGAAAGAGAGAAGTGTGTGTCTGTACCCCAAAGGATTCATCTCTGTCTGCCTCAATCAAGAAGTGAGAATGTGGTGGCAGGAGAGAGACAGAGCAGAGACAATCCCTCTGTATATGTCTGTGTGTGTGTGTGTGTGCGTGCGTGTGTGTACTTGCTTGTGTGCATGTATGGACCTTGTTGAGCTGAAGTGTCACATATGCAAAGATCACAGCTCCACACTGGTGGCAACCAGGGATGATGCTCTAAAACACTGAAATGCCAGAGACATCTGTGCTGTGATATGTAGACTGTGTGTCTGTGTACATTTGTGAGTATGTGTGTCTTTGTGTGGGAATGTGTGGTGTGAAGTCTTATGGGATGTTTGATGGAAATTAATACTATCTCAAAAGTCTTAAAAGTGAAAATGCTATCATGCACAGACTCACTCACTCACTCACTAACATCATAACATCAACTATCTAGTTTAAGCATTCACACACACACACATATACATATAGATATATATATGTGTATATACAGTATATATATACACACACACACATATCCTCTCTCTCTCTCTCTCTCTCTCTCTCTCTCTCTCTCTCTATATATATATATATATACNCTCTCTCTCTCTCTCTCTCTCTCTCTCTCTCTCTCTCTCTATATATATATATATATACATATATCCTCTATATAGATATATATATGTGTGTGTATATGTATGTGTGTGTGTGTGTACACACACACACAACTGATATTATTAGAGATGTCTCACTTTGTGGATGAACAATTAGTTAGCCTGCTCTGTCTCCCTTCACACAGCGCTACATGAGTTTAGGCCAACACAGCTCGCTTCTCCTCAGCAAAGTCAAAACGACACACTAGGCATCGCCTCGTCTTACTTATCAACCTCTGTCTCATTCCCCCTATCTATCTTTAACTCTGTCTTGCATGAGGTGTGAGTCACTAAGAATTTGCTAGCAGATCAACAAAAAGCATGTGTGTGTGTGTGTGTGTGTGTGTGTGTGTGTGTGTGTGTGTTCGTGTTCATGCTAACACGCTGACAGTGGTGTAGTTATAGTCGCATCATGTCTGTATTAATAGGGAAAACCCTTCACACTCCAACACCTCCATGAGTTTGTGGCATGCTGAGATGTCAGCTCTTTCTCACTCATGCAATGTGTGTGTGTGTGTGTGTGTGTGTGTGTGTGTGTGTACATGTGTGTGTTTGTATCCATGTCCAGTTCTAGCTTGACAGATCATCCAGGAAACATGTCATTTTTAGCATGTGTTTGTCAAAATAAACATCTACTGTCTCTTATATTTATCTGTCTGGCACACTACAAGATGTACAAGATGTAAAGCTGATTTATTTATTTATTTATTTTTTAAGTTGGGGAGACAGTCTACTATCAAATGAGCCATAAAGTAAATAAATACAACATTTTCATAGGAATAGTGCAATGTTTTGCCACTCTTGCATACAACAATTTGGAATGCACTGTGTCTCCCCTCTTCTTTGAGTGTCTCTTCTGATGTCTGTCTCATTGGATGGCCTGTCTCTACTGCTATAAGTGTGTCTCTTTCCTCTCTCTCTCTTCTGTGCATTCCCAAGGGGGCGTGTCTGTTCATTGTAGGCGTGTCTCCTCTTCTGTAGGCGTGTCCCTCCCCATTGTAGGCAGATGGGGGGGTGTCTCTCCTTTCCTTTGAGTATGTCTGTTCTGATGTGGGCATATCTCTGCTTTCTTTTGGGCGTGTCTCTACCAATGTAGGCATGCTGTCCATTTTCCTCTCCTGTGTCCTTCCCATTGTGGGCGTGTCCCTTCTCTTGTGGGCTGATGTGGGCGTGTCTCTCCTCTTCCATTATGGGCGTGTTTGTTCATTGTAGACATGTCTGTGCTGATGTGAGCATTGTGGGCATGTCTCAGATGTGTGTCTCCTCGCCTTTGGGTGTGTCTCTTCAGATGTGGAGGTGTTTGTCCCATTATAGGTGTGTCTCTTTCCTCTTTCTATCACTCTCTCCTGTGTGTCTGCAGATCTTGTTCTTTGGGCATGCCCCTTCTGTGAGGAAACATATCAGAGTGTTTTTTTTTTTTCAATGTAGGCAAATCTCTCCTCTCCTGTGTATTTATCTTTTCTGAAGTGAGTGTGTCTGTCTCATTGGGCTTGATGTTTCAGGCTTCTCTCTACTAATGCATCTATTCATTCTCTTCTCTTGTGGGCATATCCTATTGTAGGCGTGTCTGCTGATGATTTAAATGTAGAGGAAAAACCTATTCATTGTATTCAGTTTGGTTTGTTGGGTCTACTTAATTTTATCAGATATTAGTAAAACACAAAACAATTAATGCAAATTGTTGAGCTGATTCATTTTGTTGAGGATATTCACATTATTTTGTAGAATATATTGGATACTTTATGTTAGGCACGGTAAGAAAGCACAATCGAAGAACTCTGTCAAATATTGAGAAGCGACAGTGGAGAACTTGGCATTTGGGCATACACATACTCCCACACTCACACGGTGTTAGTGTTTGTTCGAAAAGGCTACATGTTAGTGTGTTTGACTGAACTCAGACACT
>VXCM01001046.1:229757-299757 GCA_014773175.1 Lucifuga dentata | reverse complement strand
GCACATCATGTAGCCACTATGGCTTAAGAAATTATTTTTAATGAAGGCATGCCCACTCTGTATTAATGCACTGGCACTCCAGTTGTCCCTTGCTCAAACTCCCTTGCTTATGTGATTTAACAGACTTGGTCCAAGTTAAAGGAATTATGAAGAAAGAGAATTACCATTCCATCCTTCAAAGNTTAACAGACTTGGTCCAAGTTAAAGGAATTATGAAGAAAGAGAATTACCATTCCATCCTTCAAAGACGTGATTCCATCCGGTTTACAAATTATTGGTCAAAATTTCATTCTTCAACAGGATGATCCAAAACATTCATCAAAATTATGCCAAAATTACATCCATTCACAAGATAAGCAAACGGTTTTAAGAATTATGTCTTGGCCACCCTAGTCTCCAGATCTTCCCATTAAGCTGGCATGGGATGAGCTTGATAGGCAAGTTCAAGCAAATGACCAGGCAATGAAAAAGAACAGTTTGAGTGCTTGAAAAGTGCTTGGGAATCATTGCCAGCAACCTACTTCCAAAAATTACTGCAGCTTATGCCAAGAATTTGTGCGGCAGTTATTAAGGCCAGAGGGGGTTACTTTGACGACACCAAAGTCTGAGACTGAAATGACTTCAAAGTGCTTTTATGTTGACAAATTCTTGAAAACTAATTAGCTGCATTTATTTTATGTATTTTTGTCATTTCCTGTGCAATAAATTATAAAATTAACAATGTATTGATGATTTAAAAAACAAAAAACATCTGGGGGTGGCCTCAAACTTCTGGACTGTATAAAATATATATTATTATTGAGTGTCAAATGTGCAATACACATTAACTGTGATGACATTTCTCTCACCTCTGTTTTCTGAGTAGAGCCGGTCTTACAATGTTACATGCTGATGAGTAGCAACATATGGCCACAGAACATTCTCTCCTGATACTAATGCAAGAGCCATGTACACACATGTTCTTCTGACACACTAAAAGAAGTGGGTGTGTCCAAGGATAAGTCTGTTATTGGATGGTACAGGCATGTGATCAGAATGAGTGTATGTGCATGTGTGAGATATATTCATAGTATGACATATGCTTGGAAATAACATATGTCAGTGAGTGCTGGATATGCATGACTGACATATGTCCATGGACTACCTAATATGTTTACATGGACTGTGTGTGTGTGTGTGTGTGTGGTGCATGTTTCTGTGTGTGTAATCCTCACTGGGCAGCTGTGCTCATTCGTATTCAGTCCCAAGGCACCCCTAGGCCTTGTCGCTGATTAGGGATCAGAAACAAAGAGAGCGAAGGACACAAGAGTGAGAAAGAGAGAGAGAGAGAGAGAGAGAGAGAGAGAGAGAGAGGGAAACTGAGAGACAGAGGACAGTGAGACAGAGAGAGAGAGAGGGAAACTGAGAGACAGAGGACAGTGAGACAGAGAGAGAGAGAGAGAAACTGAGAGACAGGACAGTGAGACAGAGAGAGAGAGAGACAGAGGACAGAGAGAGAGAGAGAGAGAGAGAGAGAGACTTAGAGACAATACAAGAGAGAGAGAGAGAGAGAGGGATCCTCTTCCATTTATAAACAGTTGGTTAATGACTCTAAGCCCATTAAGCAGGGGGGAACGATTTGCCCTGTCATATAACGTGCATTAATACGTAAGTGTTACAGTGTCCATGCGCGCTTTCTCTCTCTCTCTCTCTCTCTCTCTCTCTCTCTCTCTGTACACCAGGAAATAAAATTGATTTGCCCTCATAAACATTCGATAAAGCCCTAATGTAACAATGTGAGCTGTTAAGGAGGTTTGGAGAACAGGCTTATGAAAATGGCATTTAAATCAAATGAGCGTTGTGTATTTGCCAACAATTATTGTTTTGACCCAGCTCGTCAGTTAACAAAACAAACCTGCTCCCTCTGAGGAGCAGGAAATCAGCTTTTCAAGTGCTCTTATGTTTGAAGAGTGGAGGGCAAGGCAAGGCATGATTGCGGCATGCTGCAGAGAGGATCAGACGTAGTGATTTCATACAAGCAGAGAAGAAGCAGTGAAGGCAAGGGCTAGATATTTGGTTCTCCTTCACATATATAAATAACACTCAGCCTGGTTATGAGTCTGTATAGTGCAGATTTGTAGAGAAAAGTTATCATGAACAAAAGGGAAGAGCACTTTTTTTTTTTTTANTTTTTTTTTTTTTATTGAACGACTGATAAGGTCAGACATTCTAATTTGTCACCACCTTCAATGGTAGATAGAGGTAGCTGATCTTTTGCATTACTAATATAATACAGGCTCTTGGCTACCAAACAGACAAGTACCTCCAACAGGGTTGACAACCCACTAATCTACCAGTCAGTTAATAAGCCAGTCCATTACAGTAACCACAAAGATATAATAATAATAATAATAATAATAATAATAATAATAATAATAATAATAATAATAATAATGCATTTGTACAGCAGAATTCATGCACTGAATACAGCTTAAAGTGCTTTACATTAAAAAGGAAAAGCCAAGAAATCTATGTAAATATTAAAAAAAACAATAAAATGGCATACAGTAGAAAATCAAACCCTTAAAATACATAAAAACAATGAGTGGTACAACCAGATAAGCAAAATTTCTAAATAGATACAAATACAGAAGATTTGTAAAGTGAGAACACTAGTTGTAAAGATTTAAAAAAGTGTTTAAAACATAGTTAACAAAGCCACATCCCCAATTTTCCTCTGAGAAGAATGATCAATAACTAACAGTTTGGCAGAGGAAGATCTACAGGGGCATGGTGGAACATAAATGACAGAGAATTTGCAATGTAAAGTGGCCCAAGACCATTCAAGGTTTTATATAAGTAATAGTACTTTAAAATCAATACTTAAAGATACTGGTAGCCAGTGCAATTCTGCTAAAACCCATGTGATTGCTCTCTGTTTTATGCATGTATGCATTGGAGGAGTGTAGTGTCAGTCAACACAAAGTATTAAATATTTTTTAAAAATATGCTGCACTTGTGAAGTTATTTATATGGTTCATTTATGGTTTGGTCTTGCCTGTACTGGCAAAACTAAGCAAAAAGCTATGATTTGTGTGATGGTGCTGTCCGTATAAGAAAAGACATGATGATTCTAGGCCCTCTTCTGGAAAGTACTTACACATATTGTAGTAAAATTATCTTACAACTGACGATATTCTTTCAGAGAACTCTAGCTTTGTAACTACATCCTACCACATAAGACTACCATTAAGATTCATTTACTGAGTCACAATCATCCAGTGGATCTAGATATGATATATGTGCTCCACAGGAAGGGTGGATGAAGCAATTTTGAGTAATTACTTCATCAAAGTGAACCCCAACAAAACATGCAAAACACACATTGAGCTAGTATTCTGTGACTGTGGCACATCGAGCAAAGTTTACCTTAAACTAAGCCCACACACCCCTTTTGTAACAGTTAAGGCATGCCTCAGTGCTCATTTTTGTTCAGGTTAATGTTCTGTCAAATCCTGTCACTCCTGAAACAGCAGGCCAGCAACTCAGACAATATTATTTCCACAACAATATTTACTAATGCAAAAAAAAAAACAAACAAAAAAAAAAAAAAAAAAAAAAAAAAAAAAAAAACAACAACAAATAAAATTAAATACAAATAAATTATTTAAAGAACAATAATGCATTTAAATAACTGTACAGGTATTCTTTTAAAAGAATTATACTTTTGCATTAGAAGTGGCTTAGTTTTATAAAAGTTTAAGTCATTTACTAGGCCTATATCAAGTGACCATCAATAAGACTCACTGTATCTCTTTAACTGATAAAGAGGTTGAATCAATACCAACCCTAAGAAACAACATGACTAAAATTTGTGATTTATATATTGTGAAAAGGCCTTGTCCACAGTTATCATGCTAGATAAGACTTAAAATCAGTTTTATTTCACACAAAAGATTGGCATGGTGAATATAAGATATTAAAGCAAAGTTCTAAAACAACATCAAAGGCATCATTGTATTGATAACAAATCATTACGTTACATAGGGATTGCATTAACTTTACACACACACACACACACACACACACACACTAACAAAATTATACACTGAAAATTGTGCCCTCCTGACCCAAAAAGGGTATATAAAGTATTAAAAAATATATTTTGCGTCCAGTGACTTAGTAATAAACAAATATGACTGTTAATATGACTCTAAGAACTCCATCTATTCCTCATGTGAAAAGAATCTTTCAAGGATGCATTTTTCTGTACTCTGATGAACTGCTAAGAAATCCATATTTGATGATATATATGATGATTTTTTTTAATTAAAGATGATTATTATTTCTTAAACTTAGATTTAGGAACTTAAACTCAAAACACAAACATTGTCCTGTTTGAGAAAAAGTTTTCATTCAGCTCCTTTTCTTTTACAGTATACACAGACTATTAAGTATTTTATTTATTTTATGGTATGTTTTAACTGTTAATTGTTATTATGTTTTTAAATTTGTGTGACTGCTACAGTATGACTGCTTGTTGGTCGAGCACTATGATCCATGGAGAACGGTATCTCGCTTCTGTATATGCTAAAGGTGTATGATGGAAGTGACAATAAACAATAAACAACAAGATAAACACAAAAATTATATCAAATATTTTGCTGGCAATGGTTACAGACAGTTTTGACTTTTATTGTTTATAATGCGTATGGAGATATGTCCGAGTGACTCGTTATTTAACCAATAACCAATTGGCTTTGTCCAATCAGAGAAAAGAGCGAGAGCCTTGTCTCTCCCTTAGAATGGTTGTTGAAGAAGAACGTCATCTGCCTTATACATTTAGCTTTAGCCACGATTAGCTAGCTGTTCAAATTTTAGATGTCTCTTGCGGAAAGCGGAGTTTTGCATTTCAACCAACAGCCATCGTGACTGATATTTATTAGGCGTTTCTACGGTTACAGTGCCAAACATGTATATAAAAGCCTTAGTCCGATGCAGAGACATGCTGAAGGGGGAATTGGTCGTGTGAAATGCTGTTTAGCTTCGCTAATACTAGCTAACGAGCAGGGGCCGAAAAACGAAAGTGGCTAACGCTAACTAGCTAAGCTTATTATAACAACAGTCGGTAGTTAAACATATCTACCGCAGAAGCCACAAGAAGGAGGACTGATAGAGACAATTCCCTTTAAAAAAAAAAAAAAAAAAAAAGTAAGTACAATGTGCTTGTGTGATAAAATAGGTTGGATAACGTTACAAGTAAACATCACATGCTAAGATTAGCAAGTCAACCGCTAACGTTTAGACAGCATTTTGACAACTGTGAACTTAGCTGTCTGGCACGCTAGCAACATGGATGGTAAAGTGGCCTCATTTTGAACCACGGACAGCCGACTCTGACCTAATGATGGAGTGACAAAAGTATACTTTTTTGTGTTTTGTTGATGAAAATGATTCTGCATTGATGATGTAGTGTGAAGAATGATATGCCAGTCCCTTTTTGTCAGCATCTCAGTGGTCAGTCGTTAGAACGTTTGTCTTGTCATTGGTAACGTTAGAAATGTGTCAGTCTGCTAGCTGTGATTGAATGTTGATTTCATGATGAAGGCGATAGTACATTTTGTTTGTGCCCAACTGTGTAGGTATTTACCCAAGACATAATACTGCACCCATCTTGTTAACTGAAGATGCCCTTTACTTGCTGTTTTCTTTCATTTGTTAGTTGTGATTATTTGGTAATAATAAATATAATAATATTTAGAAATAATATATTAAGAATGACGGAGGTTAATGTGATTTTTTTTTTTTTTTTTTTTTTTTAAAGCAGCATTAATATTTGCAACAGGTGTGACTCAACTAGTGGTCAAACAGCTAATTGATTAATAGATCAAAAGGAATATAGACAGCAGTTTTAATTGGATAAAGGATTTTTCTTATATTTGAGGATTTGCAGCTCTTCTCTGTTTCAGAACTTTGTAAATTGAATCTCTTTTTTTTTAATTTTTAGAAAAGCAATCTGAAGCCATCCACTTGGGCTCTGGGAATTTGTGATGGGCATTTGTTGCCTAATATATATATGTGTGTGTGTGTGTGTTTGTGTGTTTAAAAAAAGAAAACAGAAATAATTGATAAGCTATTGATGCAAGGGCTGCTACTCAACAGTGTAAATAATCATAAGTTGCAGTCCTAGACCCTACATCAGGGGTTGCTTAAGCACAATTATATCTATGAGTTGTATAGAAAACAGAGTTTTTTCCCCCCTCTAAAAGCGTAAAACAGCATCAATAAGAGTGCAGTCTCACAGTCAAGCTTATTTATTTCAAGTCAGATTTATTTGTATAGCCCAGTATTACATACAATTTCTCAAAGGGCTTCACAGGCCCACACATCAACAGCTCCCAACCTGACCCAAGCTCTCTAAGAAGCTAAGGAAAAACTCTCTTACGGGAAAAGTGAATTGCTGTCCTTTGTCATTTGCCTGCCTCCAGACAGGCAAATGACAAAGGCACAAAAACAACAAAACATTACAGAAAGATATAAAACAGCAAATAAGCCAAGATCCAGTAACAGGATCCAGAAAGATGTAGTCAATCTGAAATCGTAGTCGTGATGATAGTCAAAGAATAATTTGACTTATGAGTAGTACTAAGCAACATGGCTGGAAATGTTGCTATGATAAACAATTTCCATATTGTGATAACAATAGTTATCATGATATATGATGTCTATTTGTATGCCAGGTATATGCTACATAATTGTAACTTATTTGAGCCAAACAGTTGATTAAAAAAATAAACAAAAATACAATCAGTAAAGATATTCTCAGTTTTAAATATTATGTGTTGAAATTGCTGATTGGAAGAACTTTGTCTAGTGGAGGTTTTTGACCAAAAAATGGGGGGCCCAGTTTTTCCCACAAGTTGAAAACACCCCCACAGTATGACATTTTAGGTAATGTTAACCATTACCAGTCTTTCATGGGATGTTTCTTTTGCAATGGGTGTCTGTTTTGTGTTGGACTAACCAAGACACAGAGGAGACTCGTAAAATTTCAGTTTGACGTAACACCCCAATAATGTCCTCAGTGTCCAGTACAATACACCTGTGAGCTACGCCTGTGAGCTCTGCACTGTTCTTGAGGAGTCACAGCTGCTCAATTTCTACTGTTACTTCCAGTTTCCTACTCTGATTGTCTGTACGTGGTATCATAACATCACCGGTGATTGTCAGCACCTGCCAATCCTGATTGTAGACACACACAAAATGAACCCATATCTTATAGACAATGGATTTATCAGATTTTACTGTCATGAAAGCTTTTCATTCCATATTGTGCATTTGAAGCACCAGTGCAGCAGTTGACATGTTTTATTGCCTTGTTGTGGGTAGTTTTATTGGGTTATTGGAGTGTGTATGACTCTGGCTGTTTGCGTGTGCTTGTGTGACCGTGTATTCCAGAAATGGCAGCATCATCAGTGGCATGTTTGTGTTGGCACCTTAATGTGAAATCCTGGGCTATAACAGCCATGCTGTTATAGCCCATGACTACTGCTAGTCAGTGGGCATTTCCAGAGGCTTTTATCTAACATCTTTGGCCCTGTCTGTTGACTGAATCACAGCACAAGCAGATGTGCGCTCAAATCCCGTGTTAACTGGCAAGATGAGAATAACCCATAGATAAATGTGTCGTGTCAGGAGGCTATGAAGAACTGTCTGTGTCTGAACAGAAAAAGGATCAGGTGGAAATGAACACTGTGCTTTGTGAACTAGCTCATGTAAATTCTGCATGCTCTTTACATCCTAATGGTTACTCAGTGCTGATTATGAAGGTTGAAATATTCGATTATTAGCCACAATACTGAGTCACACTGTGCCCTTTACTAGTTTCTGTGCCCTTTACTAGTTTCATAGTCTGTTTTTATGTCGGCATGGTAATACTTGGGTCATAATGACCATTTTTGCACCATAGAGGCATTCATATAGGGTCATTTGTGAATGCAGTCAGCACCTTTTTTTTAAAAAAAAGTGAAATTTTGCAGATCTAAGCTGTATGTTGGAATCTGGAGTACCCTATGTGCACAGCAGAATTGCAGGCCAGGTTTCTACATTGGAGAGAGAAAGAATAGGTACCTGTGTGCAGGTACCTGTTGTCGAGAATCCACTTGCAGACCAATATAATGTAATACAGTCACTTTCTTCCTGTTTAGCTCTTGTCTGATAGACTCTTGTCTGGTCTTGTATATGACGCCACTCCTGAAGATGGCAGAAGCTGTTTAAAAGGCACCTGTTCCAGGAAATTTGGTTCTTTTGATATGACTTTGATGACGAGTCATCACAATAAGGGTCTAACATGGCCCTGTTTGTTCCACCTCTCCAATTTGTAAAGATACTGGATAGTCTCATTGCAAGGTAAACCAGATGGCCTATTTAGTGTAAAAGTGGTCATAACATAGTGCATTCAGCCAACTGTATGGCAGTGTTCCATTTGCCCAGAGTTTGTTACTCTCCCAGATGTGGATGCGGCTAATGGGTACTTAATAAGTGGAACGATGATTTGCTGCCTAAATGGCTGCATGAGTATATCAGTATTGATCATATCTGAATTCATCTCCTGCTCTGTACCAGCCTTTTTAACAGAGACGTAGTGTAAACAGAACACAGGGCTGTGAATAGGATGGGAAATGTGTACAAATACATTTGTTAGGGGCGCTCCTTTCATTACTCCACCCAACTGGTATAAATGCACTTATAATAATAGAATCAAAACAGCATAATGTTCTTCTTAATTGTTTCGGTATGATTATACCCCAAAACCACCCAAATCCTATCCCTGCAGCCTCTCAGAGGAGCATTGGTCATCCACTGACGCTGACGCACCGTGAGAGCACACAGGTCTGAACCGACAAATTGATGTCACCCAGAAAGACACATCCCATCCCACGGGTGCCTTTTTGCCTGTCTGCAGTAATCTAATATGTAAAAGTAGGTTATTATATTTCACACATTTAGCAGTATCACGCCACCAACCAACATATCAGAAAATGTAGCTGTTATGTTCTTTCAGCACTGTGTAGTCTGTGGTCTGTGTTTGACAGGTTAATCTGGCCATGGGTGGATCCCATCAGCAGCTGATGGTTAAATTGAGTTAGCTTATTAAAGCTACCCTCTCTCTGTGTAGTCTGAGACCTGCGGATGCTCACGTTTACTGGCTAGTCTGCTTTGACTTGCTTCTCACAAATGGCATCCATTCTCTCATGTCATGTGCATGTAGAAATTTGCTGGGAAAAAAAAAAAGTTCATACACTTCATAGATGGCCACAGGAATGTACACGAACACACAGTGACACGGCTGTAGTCCTCTCATCTCATGCCGCAACCACTGACATGTACTTCTTCTGTTGCTATGGAGACAACACAGCTGCCGCTCCAAGCGGTGTAACCATAGAGACACAAGACTCTGAGTGACATCATTCCCCAGAGAGCTCAGTAACATCAATCCAAAATATGTGTACATATACTTATGTGTGGTTTTTTTGATGCAAAATCCAACAGAAGGTGTACTGTACATGTGTGTTGGTGAAGTTGTGGTTAATGCTTTGCACGTGACTCTTGAGCCTTAACGTTACAGGACCCTTGCCTATGTGTGTGTCTGTGTTTGCTGCACAGGTAACAGCGAAAGTGATTTGGTTTGGTGATGACTGCGCATGGCTTTGATATCTACTTAAGAAGTGTGTGTGTGTGTGTGTGTGTGTGTGTATACACTTGTTGTCAGGCAAATAATTCAAGTGGTTTAGGCCAGCGATGCTTTTTCAGGCCTTTGATATCTCTTCAGTGGCCAAGTGTGCCTGTTTATGTGTTTGTCAGCTGATATGCAAATTGCTGCAGTTTATCAAAGGATACAGAGATGGATCCAAGGAGCATGAGAGTGTGTGTGTGTGTGTGTGTGTTTTCTGTCTTTATGCATTCCTTTTTCTTGGGGGCAGGTGTCTTGTTTCTATTGTATGTTGATTGTCACCTAAGAAACAAAGACACAATTAACATTTCACCTCTACGTCAATAATTTGCACAATATTGTCTTGATCTACACAAGAGCTGACCATGAGAAACTGAGCCTAGCCAATTGTTGACAATTGAGGCTAAGGCCAATATTGCAGAATAAACAAAAAATGTGATGAATATATATAGGCTATGTGTTTATTATATATTACTAGTGCAGTGCCTGTTGAAAATGTCTCTGTTCAGACCAGGCCAGATTTTATGGTGTGTGCCGCAGCCTGCCATAAGTACCCGTGGAGTGGCACATATGCCGCCGCGCCCGGAGTGTGTTCAGACCGGGCCAGACTTTTTGGAGTGTGCTGCAGCCTGCCATAATTTTATTGTGCACATCCTTGTGAGCTAGCTTTGTTTGCAGTGTCTGTTGAAAAGTGCCTGTTTGGACCAGGCTGGACTTTATGGTGTGCGCCGCAGCCTGCCATAATTTTGTGCTGCATGTCCTCGTGAGGTGAGGTAGCTGTTTGCAGATGCCATTGGCTGCCATGCCCGGAACATATCCTGCCGCTGCACCCGGAGTGTATTCTGCTGTGCTGACTGTTTTTTTTACCCACACAGCCCAATTCGAGAAGCTCATCCAAACAACTTCACATGCGACATTGCGCGTCCTTGGGTGCTGAGCAATGAACCTGCTGAATATCAGCTTCATACAGCACCGGGTTCTGGAGATATTGGTGCCACAGACAGACAGAGAAACTGTCTTTATATATATATGTGTGTATATACAGTATATATATATATAACTTTTTTGTGTACAATCCTGCAAGGTTTGGTTTGTGAAGATCTGTCTTCTGTTTGTGAGAAAATTGACTAATCCTTACCAGCTATGCTGTAACTGACCCTATACTCTCCCATGTGACAGAGGGCATGTGAAAACAGAAACTCACTGGGAATCAGGAACGTTTTGTAATATTGTTGGGAATACACTGCATATTACTTTCTATATTACTTTCTGAGAAATGTGTACTCCACTTAGCACAAGCACAATTGACAATTGTAACCCATTCCTTAACCTCAACATCCAGCCTGTGGGAGGACGCCATTTCTGGTCTTACAGGATAATAAAATGTGTGTTTATTTCTTTTTTTTGTAGCCTAATCTTGATTTAATCGTGATGCTAAATAACATTTGTCAGGTAGAGACCTACATTTTGTGTTCTGAAGCCAGGTGCACACAGACCACAACAATGACAATGCCAATAAAATAATTTTAGGTTGTACTTACTGATACTTTCAGATATTGGGTACAAGTAAAGATTGCAATTTCCAAGGCTAATATGCCATTAAGTAGTGTGACAGTCAGTAGATGACAAATTTATTTTCTGGTATTATTTAACCATTAACATAGACTACATACAAAATTTCTCCAATCAAACAGCTTGATTCTTTTGTTCATTTAGCAAATGCAGGTGCAGTAATGGACAGATAACACATCCTCTACATCACCCTGTGGAGTTTAAGGCTTCTAGCAGCATGCTCTGGCTGGCCAAAGAAGCTTTTAAGCTTGCTCCTCAGTGTCTTAAAGGATAAATCAAAGTGGCTGGGCTATTTCTGGATATGATGAGTAATGATCACTGTTTGGTTGAATTATTCCTTTAGGCTTGTCAAGTAAATAGTGAAAGAAACAGACACGCTTATAAGCTCCAATAGTCAAAAGTTTTCCAATCTCTTTAAAAATTGCAAGAAGATTTACAAGTTTAACATTTATAGTTATTGTCATGGCAGCCAGAAATGCACTGAATGTGGAAAGACACATTAATATTCTTACATTAGAGACCTTGTTTGACACAAAACACATTGATGATGTTGCCCTGTGGGTAAAAACAAAGTTCATCTGGGAAGATTTTAAGTTGTGCAGGTCATAGGATATCTAGTAGTAAGTCAGCGGCAATTGACTTGCTGCTTGGTCTTGAAGATGTTTTGACATTTACAGTAGAGATGATAGTAGAATGAATTGTAAATCCTTTAAAACAGTTGATTCCTGCTGGTCAGCATTCCAGTGTTGATAGTGGAATTACCAAAGAGGCCTAAACATGGGGTCAGACAAGCTTTTATATTTACAGTAGCAGGAAGCAAACACCTTACCATACCTTCAGTTGAATCCAGAGGTCTGCATAATGAAGCTTAGAGAAGCTGGCTAACTTTGGGCTTAACCCTATTAACCCCTGTTCTCGCAAACGTGACTCAGTTTAACTAGATATCACCATAGCAAATATACCAAGTTGATCTACAGGATCAGTACTCACCCAATCAAGTTATTTTTGTATCACTTTGTATTTATAAAAGCTTTTATAAAGCCAAATTTTGTCTTAGGCTCACTCAGTTTCTGGATTTCTTTTCCCTCTTCTCATTCTTTCTTTACTCCAGATAGTGCTGGTTTCTCTAAGGCAGAGCCATGGGGGCATTCCTGGACAAGCCTAAGACAGAGAAGTACAACTCACATGGTGAAGGCAACGGTCTGCGGTATGGCCTAAGCTCCATGCAGGGCTGGCGGGTGGAAATGGAGGATGCTCACACAGCTGTGATGGGACTTCCTGCTCCTGGTATGACTGATTGGTCCTTTTTTGCTGTCTATGATGGTCATGCTGGTTCAAGGGTTGCCAACTACTGCTCTAACCACCTCTTGGATCACATAATCGGTGCTAGCTTAGGAACCGGAGGGACACAAGGCTCCCAGACTGGCTCAGACAGCTCCACTAGTGACCCTCCAGCACCAGTTCCACCTACAGTGGAGGCAGTGAAAGCCGGGATCCGGACGGGCTTCTTGAGGATTGATGAGCACATGCGCAGCTTCTCTGACCTGCGAAACGGCATGGACCGTAGCGGCTCGACAGCAGTGGGCATCCTCCTGTCACCTGACCACCTATTCTTCATTAACTGTGGCGATTCAAGAGCTGTTCTATACCGCAATTCACATGTCTGTTTCTCCACACTTGACCACAAGCCCTGCAACCCACGAGAAAAAGAGCGCATCCAGAACGCTGGCGGCTCAGTGATGATCCAAAGGGTGAATGGGTCACTGGCTGTATCAAGAGCCTTAGGGGACTATGACTACAAGTGTGTGGATGGGAAGGGCCCAACGGAGCAGCTGGTCAGCCCTGAACCAGAGGTTTTTGAGATGGTTCGGGCCCCAGAACAGGATCAGTTTGTGGTCTTGGCATGTGATGGCATCTGGGACGTCATGTCCAATGAGGAGCTGTGCGAGTTTGTGAGATCCAGGCTTGAGGTCTCTAACGACCTAGAGAGGGTCTGCAATGAAGTGATTGACACCTGCCTGCACAAGGTATGTGCCCGCGTGTCGTTTAGCATGACTATATGTCATTTGTCATTTTAGTACTCCATTGGAAATTGTGTGATACAGGAATTTTAAGTAAAATTCTAAGGAAATATTTTATAGTGTGTGCTCAATAGCTTGGACATTTATTGGTTGTCACAATTGTGTTAGTCTAGATAGATCACTAAATGAACCTTAAGAAGGGAGAAGAACTTGGTTTTGCATTTGGGAACATGGAAATAAAAAAAATGCCAAGATCACAACTACAAACTTGAAACCTTAATGTGACATTTTCTTTAATTTAGCTGTAGAGCTTCGTAGGTGCTTGAGAGATTGGGTACGGGTGTGTTTGTAACATGTACCACATAATTTAATCTTACAGAGGCTCCACTCCTGAGCACATAATTTAAAACAGTGAAGGATATCAAAAACCATTTACATCCCAAAAAGCTAATGAAACAGTTTCATCACATTTGACTGAACTGTCTGTCCGAGACCATCACCTTTTGTGAGCCGAACATGGTCTCTAATCCACTCTTTCTTCACTCTATCCTTCCCTTCATTTTAGGGGAGTCGGGATAACATGAGTGTTGTATTAGTGTGTTTGCCCAGTGCTCCCAAAGTGTCAGAGGAAGCTGTGAGGAAAGATGCTGAGCTCAACGAGTACCTGGAGTCTCGAGTGGAAGGTATGTATGGTTGGATGGATGGATGGATGGATGACTGGATGTATGGTTCGATGGATGGATGGAAAAAAGAACATGTTTATATGCCTTCAGACAAGCTAGTCCTGGCTTACAGCAGAAGAATTATGATCATGACCTGCTTTTCCATTTCAGCAAGTATCTTTTCTCTTTATTCCCTGCTTCTTTCTCCTTTTCCCCTCCCTAAACACATTCTTCTCTCCCCACTTCTCTCATACTCAAACATTCCTTGTCGTCTGGATTAATTCACTACTCCTGCTTTACCCTCCCTCTGTTCTTTTCCTTCTCATTTCATTCCCTTTTTTTTTCTTCTTGGGATGAATGAGACCCTCTCCTTTTTAAAACTTTTATTGGCTATGTCAGCTCAGTTCTTTGGCTGCTGTTTGTGAATGTAAAACTAGGGATGTTCAGCTGTTAGAGATTTTGGCCAAAACAAGAAAATTACTCAAACTCTGAGACGAAAGTAAAACAAATCTCTGCACTAGTCTTGTCGGTACAAAAAAATAATTTTGTCTGTGACCCTTTATGCCTTGACCCACAGTATGACAAACCCATATCTAGTGTTAGAAGAGTGAAAAAACAAGTGAGTTGGACAATTGGTGTATAAAACTTAAATGAAGTTAATATTAGCTGAATGAATTATAAGTGGTTTAACCTCATTTTAAAGTTCAGGTAAAGCACAGATGATGTGGCAATGTTTCAGTAAGGTGAAGTTAATCTTTGGGGGAAGCAGAGTGAATGTTTGTTCACAGATACTACCAATGAAAGCTGGAATGAAAGAGGGAACATAAAAAGGGGGAGAGAGAGAGAGAAATGCTCTGGCTGAACATTGCACTGGCTGTATGCCACTCAACAAAGCTGCAGGCCTCTTTCTGTCACTTCTCTCTCTTTTTCTGTCATCCCCTCCCCCCTTCTTTTCTTCGCTTCTCTTCTCCCTCATTTTCACAGGTTTACTTGTGTGGTTTCCATCTCCACTTCTTGCTTCTCATATGTCACATTTTTGGTCTCTCCTCTTTCCCCAGCTGTTCTTGGCTATTATCAGCTTTGTTAATACTGACTTGTGTAACATGTCCGGTGCTGTTTTAGAGATGATTTCTCGGTCAGGGGAAGAGGGGGTTCCAGACCTGGTGACAGTGATGAGGAACCTGTCTGCTGATAATATCCCCAATCTTCCACCAGGGGGAGGCCTTGCCAGCAAGTAAGAACCACCACCCTGTCAGAGATGCTGTTGTCTCAGGACATAAGTTATGGCATGCAAAAGGAGACTTTATTGTTTGTCACCTGTGATATGTTAGGAATAGGGATTAGGAACTGGTTTATCAAACTGGTCTAAGTGATGAAGGCCACCTATGGTCATGGCAGCACTAGCTATTTTCCTTTTTTTCATACATTGAGTACCTCATCTTTTCCTCCTTCCACCCGCTGATATTATTTGATACAGAATGGGTCAAAACACGTAATGACACTTTTGCATCTGTATTTTTCCTATAGACACAGTGTTATTGAAGCAGTCTACAACCGTCTGAACCCACACAGGGAGGAAGATGGAGTGAGTATCAATATATCTTAATGTTCTCTACAAGGAGAACTGAGCTTTATGTGTTGCCTTTGTCCATTTACACACACACTTACTCTTATGATTCATCCTGTGTGGTGAATGAAGATTTTGAGATTTTGCGTTACGTTGTTTTGAGAGTCAAAGCCATTGCAAATGATATGTTGCGAAGGACTTCAGAGATTGCCTTGAGCTTACATCACCCTGTCATCACCACATACACCTCTTTTGCGATCTGTGCATGGAGCGTGATGCATGCATGACAGCACAGCTTTGTCAAAAGTGATACTAGTAGAACTCCGAACATTTTTCACTTCAACCAAATCAAGTGGTAATAAGGTTAAGGCATTTTTTATGAATTATTTTACAGAAGAATATGTAAGTTGGGCACTCCCTGTGCTTCAAAGATAATTTTCCCTTCTCTGTACCCTAATGCAATTCTAAGTAGTTGGTAATAAAGTTACACTATCCAGGAGGGAGAAAGCACATTGCAAACACATCTATCTTGATACCTCTGTAGACTTTTTCCACATGTACAGTAGAAATAGATCAAATTAAATTTTTAGAAGTAAATTTGTAAGCTACTTTCATCCTGGCTTTCCCACAGTGTTTTTTTTAACAACATACCAAATGTTGATAGAAAGTGAAAGCACTTGCTGACATCCATCCATCCATCCATCCATCCATCCATCCATCCATCCATCCATCCATCCATCTATCCATCCATCCAACTCGCTTAGTGCAGGGTTGCGAGGGCCTGCATCCCTGCACACCCCTTAGTCTGTCCCAGCATTCATGGGTAAAGGGAGGCGGGGTACACCCTGGACAGTCCATCACAGGGCTAACACACAGAGACAGACAAAATTATTCACACATACAGGCAAATTAGAGTTTCCATTCCACCTGACCAGCATGTGTTTGGTCGTGGGAGGAAACCAGAGCATTAAGAGTAACTCACACTGCCATGGGCAGATCATGCAAAGACACAGAGGCCCTGGTAGGACGTAGGACCTTCTTGCTGTGAGGCAACAGTGCTAGGCATTGAGCCGCTGTGCTACCGCTAGATAATAAGCCATTCAAGAAATTCAACAATTCAAATTTAACAAGAAATTCTAGTGAGCCTGAAAAACGGTGACACTTCCCATTTAAATAAATGTTAAACATTAACATAGTAACTAGGTATTTTTTCCTCACCAGTTGCTGGACAGATGTGTTAACCATTGTTAACATCCACATCTTCAGCTGTGTCTTGGCTGTTAGCTAGTTTATTGTTTACCCTGCAGCTGTCACTTAGCTTTAACTCAGAAAAGACGCCTTTGAAATAATGGCTTGAAAACAGGCAGTCATGACACCTGTGTGTTCTGTCACTTCATCTTATTGGATATATGTGTGTGTGTGTGTGTGTGTGTTAGGTTATCTGTGGTGGATGACGGTGAATGAGTAGGCAAGTGAGATAAAATGGTGGATTGAGCAAGTGAGTTTAAATAATGGAATGAGTGAGTTAAAATGAGTGAACAAATGAGTTAAAATGAAGTGAGTGAGTTAAAAGGATGGAGTGAGTTGAAAGTAAAAAATGATGGAGTGAGTTAATGATGAAGTGAGTGAGTTAAAAGTAAAATGGTGTGAGTTGAAATGATGGAGTGAGTTAAAAGGATGAAAGAGTGAGTTGAAGGTAAAATGATGGAGTGAGTTAAAATGATGAAGTGAGTGAGTTAAAAGTAAAATGATGGTGTGCTAAAATGAAGGAGTGAGTTAAAAGTAAAATGATGGAGTGAGTTAAAATTATTAAGTGAGTTAAAATTAAAATGACGAGTTAAAATGGGGTGAGTTAAAAGGATGAAGGGAGTGAGTTAAAAGTAAAATGATGGAGTAAATGAGTTAAAATGGTGGAGTGAGTTAAAATAGAGTGAATGAGTGAATTAAAATGATGAGTGAGTTAAAATGAAGTGAGTTAAAATTAAAATGATAGAGAGTTAAAATGATTGAGTGAGTTAAAAGGATGAAGGGAGTGAGTTAAAAGTAAAATGATGGGGTGAGTTAAAATGATGAAGTGAGTAAGTTAAAATTAAAATGGAGTGAGTTAAAGGCTGAAGGGAGTGAGATAAAAAAATAAAATGATGGAATGAGTTAAAATGATGCAGTGAATGAGTGAGATAAAATGGAGTGAGAGTTAAAATAATGCTAAGTTAAAATGGATATGATATGATTTGTACAAACATACACTACTCGCTTAAATAGTTTGATCTGTAACCACAGGAGCACAAATTACGGCATGGCTTGACTTTTCTCAGGTCAAAACAATGTAAATGGTGAAGTGTCACACATACTGTTAGCACACACACACACACACACACACACGCACGCACACAAATTGACAAGGGTTGTGCAGATTTGTCTAATTGTGTGTTCACCCTCTGATTAACGCAGCCCTCCTGTTTCATTTGGTAAGTGATCACATATATAACTGTTACATCCCTCCCCCTTTCTTCTTCTAACCCCTCATCCCCCCCTCCCCCACAAACACACATACACACACACGGGCATGTTATTGGCCTCCTGCTACACATATTTCCTTGTCACCCCTTCATCAGTCTCTACTCCTTGCCCTAATCTACTCTACAGCATGTGGAGCTCCATTTACAGTTTAAGGTGTGTGTGTGTGTCTGTGCGAGTGTGTGGAGACCTCTGTGCAGACATTGACGTGAAGGTTTGATGACAATGAATGGTTGTTATTTCTGGTCTGTCTCTGTCTTTCTCACATCATACACACTCTCACACAAAACTCTCACACGCACGCACTGGCTCTACACGCATGCATCACTGTCTCTTCAAGCTGCACGCAAGTTTATTACAATTTTTGTGTGTCTCTGTCTCCCTGCAATGTGACAAAGGCTTTGGAATTGTGTCGGCGTGCTGTTGCACAACGCACCGCCCACTGAGGTTGAGCCCCGTGCCCTGGCTTTCCCTGCCAATGCAGCCACTTATTAACTTCATTTTTTTGTTCCTAGGGAAATCTCGCCTTGAATTCCAGGTTGTGAAAAAAATGATTGTGACTGTAGAGATTGTGTATTGTTTGATAACTATGAATCCTCTTTTTCTTTGTCACTCTACTCCCTCCTTTGTCTGATTTACCTTGTTCTCTCTCGCTTATTTTTACCCTGCTTTTTCCTCATCGTCCCTACCTCCTCCTGCTTTGGCCCATTTTACCTGCTTCCCCTTCCCCATTGCTCCTCTCATCCCTCCCTCCCCTCTCTTGATGTCTTTCCTCTTGCAGAATGGAGCTGAGTTGGATGACCCTTGGTAGCCATCCTGCACAACTGCCTGATCCAACAGGACCACTTTTCCACACAAAATCATATCTGTAGTCACCTTTTGATTTCTTCTGGGTTATTTTTGTCCCACCCTGCCTGCCCCCACACACTGAGAGATCAATTGATGCAGAAAAAAAAACCCCAAGAAGAACACAACCCAGTATGGAAAATTGCAAATGATATTGTTTGTTCTTTTTATTCAACAAATTGGTAAAAAACAAGAACAAGTGCAACGATGGTCAGAAAACAGAACTGCATTTACAACATATTTACATCAGAGGAGAAGCAAGTGAGCACAGTTTTTGTTTTGCCCCTCGTTTTCTTGCTTTCTTTGTGGTGATTGTTGAAATATGGTCTGATTGACTGATGGAGACACAGGAGCAGCCCTGGTCTGGATGCTGCAGGGCACAATGACTATGGTGCTCTTTGGTGCCTTGCTCACAACTGAGATAGAATGGAAGACCTCACAACTCAACAGTCAGCCAACTAATCAATACCAAACCAGCCACTTGTTGACATGTGGATGACACTGAATAGACTGAAGTGGTTCGTTGGCTACATTTTTTTTTTTTTTNTTTTTTTTTTTTTTTGGCATTAAATATTTGAAGTGTAAACTTGACTTGCACTGGACTGGCAACCATGTAGCCAATCGGCCACACAATCCCCTCCTCCCTCCCTCCCTCCCCCACAGTCTGCCCAATCCAGTAAACTTTAGGGTGTGGAGCGTTACCTGGTACCTTCAAATGGGGCCCAACGCCTTGACTGCCAATGCTCCCTGGGCTCACTGGACAAAGCCTCACAAAGCTCTGGATTAAAGCTCCCAAATCCCTCCTAATCCAAAGACTCCCGGGGTTAAAGCCTCAAATTCAAGGCCCCCCAAAAACATGGGAGTCATAAGGGGAGCCTTGTTTTCCTGCGAGAGAACTGACTGGCAACGTGTTTCCTCCAGACAAGGCCAAAACTAACCGAAACCAAGACATGAGCTGGTGTGGCTGGCTGCATAGGCGTTACACGGAGAAGGTTTAAACTGAAGTGTGATGACTTTTCTTGCACGTCCTTGCTCACCTTCCCTCCTTGTCTCTTCTAAGGTATAATGAAAGTTAATTTCCTCACTCTTCCCCTCAATCTCTCTCTCTCTCTCTCTTTGTTTTTTCAGTCTCTCCACATGACAGAAAAGACTCGGCTGTCATTTGCATTGGCAGAATTTGCCAGAATCATAAGCTTTTGAGCCTGCTGTTGTTTAAGAGATAGAACATAGAAATTATATATTAAATCCATATATAGATATATATTTTGATTTGTTTGTGTCATTTTAATTCCCAGCCATGCTATTCATTGTGGCCTAATATGCGTGTGTTACATATGTGTGCACGCGTATATGTACACACATAACATGCATGTGTGTTACATATATGTGTGCGTGCGTGTGTGTGTTTTTAAAAAAAAAAAAAAAAAAAAAAAAAGTGGCACACACAATATAGTCCCCGCACAGCAGTGGTCCAAAGACAGGGTTTGGGGTACAGGGTTTTCAACCTTGCTTTTTTCTCTCTTTAATACATGCATGCACACACACAATCCTGCTCATGCTGAAACCTGCCTTTTCTGTCTCTGAAATATCCTGTGTAAAAAAAAAAAAAATAATGCCTTTTTTGTTGCATTGAAGCATTTTCATGAAAAAATATTCCCTTGTTAAGAAGTTACTTTCTAATGATTTTGTTTTGTAATTGCATTACAGAGGAGTTGTTGCCATGGTCCCATTTCAGATTGATAAGAAAATGGCAAGGGGAGGATGAGCTATTAACTAGTAAAGGAGAATGACACAGGTATGAAGGTGAAGGAAGAGGCCATGTAGGATAGAAGAGCATAAGCCTTCTTTCTGTCAGGAAAAATTCCGGTCAGCTTTTTCACAACTCCCTTCATTGACTTTGCCTCAAAGGCATCAAAGGTTGCTGGGAAAAGTTTGATCACAGACCTTATTTGACCTTTAACATTGACCAGGAGTCCATTTCATTTCTGTCAAATAACTTCAAACTTTAAAACAAATTTCATCAGACAACGCTTTAGAAACAAACGCCACGCATAGACAAAACACGCATACACACGTATATTACGTGTAAGTTATGTAATCCAAAGATGCATTTACAATAGATTATATGCATATATACATTGGTCACAAATTATTTGTGCTTTCTGAAATGGCAGTATTGAAAGAATAGGCTTGCTGGCTGGTTAATGTTCTTGTGGTACACTTGCCCTTGATGCCATATAACAAATAGGTACTTGAATGTGTAGTTCTTTTGCAGTTGCGTTGTTTTATTGGGACAGTTCAGTTTTATGTTTTTTTTGTTTTTTTTTTGTGGTGGGAATTTCTTTATAGTTGTGCATGTTTTGTGATTGAGGGAAAAGTGCATTTTTTTGTGTGTGAATGGGAGATGTACCGAGTGGGTGGGGATAATGTTCAGTGTGCTGAAACACAATGTTGGAAAGTGAGAAGGTGAAATCTAACTAGAGGAAAGTGAAATATACGGAATATAAATTTTCTTTTGAGTAACTTGAGTCACTTGAAGATTTTTTTTTATGTTTTTGCAAAGGTTAACATTCAGTACTATATTTGATTTGATTTTGATTCTGGAAATGAAATCCACTGTATTGCGTATCCTTTCATTACATTTCATGAAGCCCATATGTTTTTGACTGACATTGTTTAAAGTTTCACCATGCTGAACACAGCTTTTAGTTTAGATCAATGTTTAATATCAGACACTGGGCTTGGAGACAAATTGAGGGAGGTGAGACAGGAGAAACATTTATTTTTCTGAATGTAACTCACCATTATCCACACTATGACTCCACTGCATGAATTGAATACAAGCAGCACTGCAGCATCACCCTCTCATTGGTCATTTAATGATTAAAAAAAAAACACTCTTTGTTCCCTTTGGTTTGAAATTGACTATACTTGATTATTGTTGAAATTGTGGAATTGGAATATAGTAAGACTCACATGGGAAGTTTCTCACTTTTTTATGGAGACTGGAGTTTTGGTGATGCTCAAATGATTTGCATATGTCTTGTTTGATTTCAGGATACACAAAGTATGTAATTTTACACAGCAGATTGTCCCCTGAAACTTGTCCTGGGCCAGATGACCGTGAAGACACCATGAGGGAAGCAACTCAAATCTGGAACCAAATTTTTTGTTTGCTTGTGAGATGTCCACAAACTGGCAGTGCAGCCAAGACAAATATTTGTTTTTGCAGAGTTTTGTACGATGGAAATGAATAATCGCTTCCTGCTGACATCTTGTCACTATATATATATAGCCACAATACTGATTGACTGACATTTAGTGTGATGGTAATAAGTTCCACATTTATTGTTTTATTTATTCAACTGCTTTTAGCTGTTTTAAAATTAAGAAGTGCTGTATTTTGAGGGTAGAATGAGATTATGATACACGTGTGTGTTTGAGAGTGATGCATGGGCTTTCCTCACTCGCCTTCATCTTCAAATTATGAGAGGAGTAAAGGTGGAGTGGGTCACAGGGACGTTGAGACATCCTGGGTTTTCACCATCCATCTCCCTGCTTCCTGTACTGTTTTCCAAGTATGATGTTGTGATGTTTCAGACCATACAGTGAACATAATCGTCAATAAAAGATGGATTTAAGTTTAACTACTGCAGCTCTTCTTTTTCAGTGCCAAACTTAAATGTCCGTGAGTGTTTTTTTGTTTTTTTATTTAATTCAATACAAGACTTGGTACAAAATGTATAGTTTGCTTTACTTATTACAAGATGGCACACTGCAAAATGTTCAGTCAGTGGGTTCACTGTCAGGCTTGAATACAAAACGTTGCATTGGACTCGAGAAAAATCTGCAAAGAACTGTGAACACAATTCCTGAAATTGCCAGTTGTCTACATTTGAACATCTGCATTTAATCTCAATCCTTGGTGATGCATTGGTTTTTAAAAGTAGACCTGTGCACCAGCTAATTCATACTGAGACAATTTATATCTGACATTTCAGATGTGCAATATTTGAAACATCTATTCATCATGATTATGTTTCAGAAAGAGAACATTCTTCTCACTCTGCTTTATAACCCTGAACTTTAAAAATCAAGTTGGATTTAATGGGGCAGAGAGAGCAATGTATTATTTCAATAGCTGCTAATGAGTTTTCACCAGCACAACATCCATACTGAATTGAATGTATTTGACTATTTAAGACTGCAGGTCTGTCCTGAAAGCTAAAACTTTAAAAGGAGAACACAGGAAAACTATAAAAAGCAACATGGCTTATTTCCATTGTGATTCCAAAAACCCCACCTTATTGGACACGTTAAGATGGACATATTCATGCAGTAACTGAAGTAATTCTGCAACTAACACAACATACATCCAGCAACGGATCAGCAGAGCCAAAAAAACAACAACAAAAAAAAACCATACACCAATAGTTCTGTCATAAGGACAGTAAAAACTTAAAATTACACCCAGAAAACCCTAGACAAACATGCAATAAACCTTATCTAAACAGTTAACCTTTAGAAGTCGACACCGCCAGTTTTCTGTATCAAATTCAGCTTTGTCAGTCCAAACTGGAGTTTCCAGAAAATATTGGGAAGAGGAGAAAATAAAAAAAAAAAACTTCTAAAAAATTAAAATTGCACATAAATGGATGGAATGGTGACTGACTAAAGAAATAAAGTATGGCAGGAATCCGCTGAAAGATGGAATATTTACAAACACACCAGGTGGAATCAATCTAAGTGCTGCCCGGAGCATTTAAGGAGCAACACGCAGCATGACAGAAGACAGGAAGTAAACAAAGCGGCGTGCTAGCAACACCACGCTCGGAGAAGACGCTTTCTCGGCAGTATTGAGATCTGCGGAAAAACTGTGCAGAACCGATTCGTCTACGAAGTCCGGAGAGGCAGCCGGTAAGATACCGAACTTCACACTGCTTGGAAAGACTGTTTTCTGATGAGGATCGCTGTTGCGGGCATTAACGTGTGGCTTAATATTTTAACTCTTTAAGCGTTCACGTGTGTAAAGTTGCTTGTATATTTTTTAGTATCGGTAACTATTTATGAATTTGAGGTGCTTGGTAAAAGATAGATGTGTTGATTGTTTGTCATTTGTAATATACCGGTAAGTATTCTGGTTCACTTTTTAATACTGATATGGTGAGATATGATAAAACTTTGGATAGATCTGAACATAACATTTAATAGTATTTTAAATAAATGTGATTATACAAATATCTATGACAGAATAAATATATTATCTGATGTTAAGCCAAGAATTATGATAGCAGTGTGTATTAGCTCAGTATGAGAAAATGTGTAAATTACCGTAAGTGAAATAAGGCACTGATGCAGGGTTGTAATATTTATAGATGTGTGTATTTTTCTGTTGCTTATTTATATTTATCTGCAGTAGTTTAAATGTACATATTTTTTCTGTGTTTATTTAAAGGTCTTTCACCTAACCTAACCAACTACTGCCTAACCAACTACCTACTACCTACCTACTGCTACTGCTGCATGGCTAACTGCTTATGGCTAATGGCAAGTGAACTATCAAAGAAACTGCTAAACCTGCCAAAATAAAAGGAGGAAAAAGGAAAGCTGTGTGGTCATTGAGTGGAATCCATTTGAAATCTTCGGGTAGACAAGTCAGTCCTTTTCAAGTCTGGGAAACTGCACATGTGCACATACTCAAAAAAACATAAACTTAACAAGAAAAGAACTGAAAACTTGACACTGTCCCCTACACAGCTCTTTACAAAGTTTATAGAACAGCCATGCTGGCAGGGGTTCTTATTTAAATACAGCTTTCCACTGATAACTGATCAGAACCTCCTGCAGCTCTGTCTTGATGCCCGCAGTGAGACCCTCTAGATTAATACCAGAAGCTATTCTTCCTTTTTGTGCCTTTCTGTCCATTTTGCACTCTAAAGGACAATACCGTCAATTTTGCATGTTCGAGCCCAATATAGTTGCATTGCTAACACCCACTTTCCAAAACATACTACAGTGGTAAATTTTAGAATTTTTTTCTATACTTTACTGTCCCCTTTAACAGGCCACACATGATTTATGACCCTCCCCCCCATTATAAATCATACTGTGATGATCATGTGTGGCCCCGATAACCTCTGTTATGCCTCTGATTCCACATATTATTGCAGTGCAAAGCTATTCTGTATTTTATTTTCACCTTGTTTCACCCAACAGTAAATGCTGATCTTTAGCTAACCATTCCTAAAAGCTTCCCACATTCCACAAGTGGCACTGTGCGTGTGCGTGTGTGTGTGTGTGTGTGTGTGTGTGTGTGTGTGTGTGAGAGAGAGAGAGAGAGAGAGAGAGAGAGAGAGAGAGGGACTCTGACCCTCTCAGCAGGTAGATCACTTCACGCTGGCTCTGTCCCACAGAAATACGTACTTTGCTTTCAGGTGGGTTTTCTTTGTCAGTTCCAGACATGAGTCTTAAAAGCAGCACCAAAGACACCGACAGGATGGAGATGGAGGACTGTGTCAGAAACGTGGCTTATCAGGACGTGGAAGTCGGCGGTTCGGCTGAAGATACCATCAGCACCGACTTGGCAGAGAAAAAGGATTCCACGGTGGNCGGCGGTTCGGCTGAAGATACCATCAGCACCGACTTGGCAGAGAAAAAGGATTCCACGGTGGTGATGCGCGACGTCCGCGATTCAGACGTGGCCGAGATAGAACCGTACCCTGGGATGCCCAAGGAGGTTTTGCTGCTGTACTCCAGCAAGGCTCGGTACCGTGTTCCCCGGGTGGTCTTGTTCTGGCTGACGGTGGCCTGTACCCTGACCCTGCTGGCTCTGACGATCACGGTGATCGCGCTGTCGCCTCGGTGTCTGAGCTGGTGGCAGATCTCCCCGGTGTACCACGTCTACCTGCGCTCCTTCAGAGACTCCGACGGCGATGGAGTCGGAGATCTCAAAGGTAAAAATACCCTGACTATGATAGAGATGATCTGACGTAAAAGCATGTTGTTCATTAATTTCTGTATTCATATAACACATAATTGTAAAATGTATTATTAATTTCAATGCAGTATGTCCCTGAATTTGTCTAAATGCTGTCCTAACTTTATTATAATCATCTGAGGTAAAGGTCAAAGTTCAGAATAAACATTAATTTGGTGTTAGTTTACTTAATTGATCAAAGTAAAGGAACACCAAATGACTAAAGATTGTCTTTATCAAATTATTAACTTTTTAGAAAACTGTACTAAAGTTCATCTGACTGCAAACTGAAAATTTGGCTGGTAGAATCATTAGGAAACCAGAAGAAAAGGCAGCCGTTTTAGGCCTCAACTGCTGCTGTGGTGTTGTTAAAAATAATACTCAGGACTCTTTGCCAAGCAATCAGGAAACTCTAGAAGCGGACAGAGCTCATTTATGTCAGCTTTAGGCCCCCCTCTGTCCCTGCAGTGCCCACAATTACGCTTATCCTTAGCGCTAAGTATTAAATATCCACTTATCATTTCTGGACTGGCAGGCATCCAAGAGAAGCTGGATTATTTCCAGTACCTGAACATCAAGTCAGTTTGGATCAGTCCCTTTTACCGGTCTCCTATGAAGGACTTTGGCTACGATGTGGAAGACTTCCAGGCCATTGACCCACTCTTTGGAACCATGGAGGACTTTGAAGAGCTCCTGGCTGAAATACACAATCGAGGTGTGTGTTTGGAGCAGACCTACAGTATGCTTCTTTGTGCAGATTCAACTCTGTGGAGATTTGGTGCTGAAATGTTCACAATCAAGGTTCCCAATTGAATCTTACTCTGTCTCCTCCAGGATTGAAGCTGATCCTTGATTTTATCCCCAATCACACCAGTGACCGGCATTCCTGGTTTAACCTGAGTCAGACCAAGGATGACCACTATAAGGACTACTACGTCTGGACCGACTGCAATCAATCTGCACCGAGGCCTAATAACTGGGTTGGTACATATTGCTTACTACAACCAAAGTGCTGATTTCTGTTTATGCAGCTCTACTTATGTGTATATTACAAATACAGTATATAAAGGTTCTTTATATGTAATGCATTTAAATGCTTTTCTTTGACAGGTGAGTGTGTTTGGGAACTCGTCATGGACATATGATGACATCAGAGGACAGTGCTACCTGCACCAATTCCTGAAAGAGCAACCAGATCTCAACTACAGAAACCCCCATGTCCACAAAGAGATGATTGTAAGATTTCACCACTACACACTTTTGTCTTGATGAAGTTCTTTAATTGCCAGACATAGCATGTATCATCTCTGCTATTGACTCATTTGTAAAAGCATATGTAATATTCTGTAAGTCACAAAATGTATGGCATATTATGCTCTTCTCTCGTTTTGCCCTCCTCCTGTGGTGAGATTTCTTATATCCATAGTCATTGTACACCTCAGCATGTGTGATTATGCATTAACTGTAACGTGTGTCTGTAGCTAATGCTACACATAGCAGCAAAGTACCATATAGGAAATTACAGCTTGTACACATTTTTGATTACAGTCTATACTCAAA
Organism: Lucifuga dentata; assembly: GCA_014773175.1. Classification (NCBI taxonomy): domain Eukaryota; kingdom Metazoa; phylum Chordata; class Actinopteri; order Ophidiiformes; family Bythitidae; genus Lucifuga; species Lucifuga dentata. The sequence goes on along the minus strand of VXCM01001046.1, from coordinate 272,324 downwards.
TGGTGCTGTAGTATTACAACAAAGATTTTTATTTGGTGAAAAGGATTGAAAATACAATTTCACCAATATTTTAACACAAATAAGTGTTATCTTGACTCATGACTCTCTACATGAAATGCTTCTTTGCAGGATATCATTAATTTCTGGTTGGGGAAGGGAGTGGATGGGTTCCGCATGGATGCAGTGAAGCACCTCCTGGAGGCTTCGCACCTGAGGGATGAGCCACAGGTGGACCCAAACAAACCAGCAGTGAGTTTTGCCTCTTAGCGCTTATTAACACACAACTTTACTTGGGTCATTCTAGTTCAGATGCAGCCAAAGGCTCCAAACTATAGTTCATCATTAATGGACCTGGTTTGTGAGAGTCAGGAACATCTGCTGGCTTGCCTCAAATAGCTGATTGTTGTCTCATTAGTACCACATGGCCAGCACAGATGCAGGAGACTGTCTGGTTCTGCCGTTTGTGACCACATTTAACCCAGTGAAAGTTTCCATGCTTCAGCTAGAATCACATTTCATCTTCACTGAGTGGCACCCAGTAGTGTTGCTAAGAATTCGGGAATCTCGGCTAGTTGTGTTTATGTTTCAGATAAACATAGACACAGTCTGCCTTTGGCTATTTTCGCCACTATGTAAAAAAGATTATACGCTTCTTTACATGATAGCATAGGGACAATTGGAATGTGGACAGAAACAGTTTTGTGGTTATGCTGTTTGCCTTTTACTTCACAAGACTTGATATAATGTGATTTTGCTCGGATATCTTTCGGTATTGTCAGTAAAATTAACAATAGAAAAATGAATGGACCGTGAAGTAACAACATTCAGAAGGTCATTTAGGTCTTCCTTGGTTTCTGATCTTTTTATGTGTAAACACACTAGCTTTTTCTGACTTAAGAGATCATAGTTTGATATGGATGTAATAAAGTAATCTGCATGACAACAGTTCAGTCATATGATTATATTGTGCTGTTATTTTATTGTCTTACATAATGTGATACAGTCCAGATTTTAATTGACTGAAACATAAAAGCAGTCTTGTGCGCTGAAGCAGCACTTTTCAAAGTATCAGGTAGAACAAACATATTCAACACGAGTGGGAAACTTCTCATTGTATATGACATGCTGGATCTTTCATCTTTTATCAGTGGTTAAAGTCTCAGGTTCTTTTCGTGCCATTCTAGATAAAACACTAGTCCTGCTCTTTAAAAATTCATGACTCTTGCAGAGTTAAGTTCATTAAGTTTTTGCTTCATGAAGACTGAAGTTATTTCTCACAGAATAAAGATTAGCAGGCATATTTCAGTGGATTAGGAAGTCACTGGGAGTATTTACTGCTGCAGAAATTCACTATAATAGTGAGACTGAATGACTTGTCTACTTATATTGACTCACTGAAACAAAATTCCTCCCAAATTCTACTACTCTTTATAAGCAATAAGCCAACCATGATTTCCAGTGATTTTGGAAATGTTTGGCATGATAGAGGGTTTTTCATGCTTTAACAAAACAGATGAACCATGCATTTGCAGTAAGGAGACATGTTTATTGGGACTTTTATAATAGCTTTGAACATGATTCAACCCCAACTGAGAACAGAAACTATACTTCTTATCATTATTGCTGTTTGAATTGTTTTACTGTCTGTCACAGCATTCAAGCAACTGTGAGTAAGCATCTCATTGTTTTTAACACCTGTGTTTTAAACATATGACAATAAAGCTGAATTGAACTGAACTGAACTTATTGCTGTTAGGCTGGGATCAGTAGATTATAATTTAACTCAGAGTCTTATTTTTGTGTGTCTGTCATTTTTAAACGTGTTGCTTTACTTTTTTTTTCTAACCTATTTTTTTGGCCCTTTTTTACTAAGGCCATTAGAATAATCACAAAATTTGAAAATTGCTTACAACATCACAGTGCGTGACAAGTATTGGATCAAAAAGTCTGTTATCACTTGACTCCTGCTCTCTGTGTATCAACTTTTTAATTGGTTCGGGCTTATATCGGAGTCGTATATGATTTTCAACAGTCAACTTTCTCTATTAATAAAAAAAAAGCATATTGTTAAGGACCAGTAACGAGCCCCACTAGTTCCATACATAACCGAATGCAATGACATTTTCTTATATTTCTTACACATCTAGGAATCTGTGACTTCAGAGTGGGACCTCCACCATGACTACACCACCAGTCAGCTGGGGCTGCATGACCTGCTGAGGGAATGGAGAGCTGAGATGGACATTTACAGCCGGGAACCTGGAAGATACAGGTATGGAATCTATGTTTGAATATTTATGGACTATTTCATATACATTTATATGAAGTATTCAGAGTTAATGTAGATATATTTTGTGGATATTAGTGGGCTATGAAGCAGACACGAACCACCTGTCTCACTCGTTAAAGTTTGACCACACAACATAAATTATCCTTCTAGGTTTATGGTCACAGAGTCATATGACTACCATGAGGTGGATAAGACCATGATGTACTATGGCACCCCACTGGTTAAAGAGAGTGACTTCCCCTTTAATTTTTACCTGCTGGACCTGCCTCAGAACACCAGTGGCTGGTGGGTTCAACAACTGGTCCACATCTGGATGGACAATATGCCCAAAGGACGATGGCCCAACTGGGTGGTGAGTCAAACGAGAATCAACTTAATGATCAGTCACATTTACATTTCTTGACTTTATCATCATTTTATTGATAAACTCAAATAATTTCAGCCAAGCATGATAAAAGCCCTCATCGTAATACTGGAAAAAAAAAAAACACTAGAACAAATCCGGATTCTTGTATTTTCTCTCTTTCTTCTCATCTCCTTCCTCTCCCTGCACTGTTATCAGGTAGGGAACCATGACAAGCCTCGGATCGCCTCCAGCGCTGGTCAAAATTACACACGTGTTATCAACATGCTGCTGCTGACCCTTCCAGGGACAGCCACCACCTACTATGGCGAGGAGATTGGCATGGAGAACATCAATGTTACAGAAAGTCAGATACAGGACCCTGCTGGCAAATACAATGCAGTCAGTACCGCACGTACACTGAAAAACATTCAAACTCTAATCTCCAAATGTGCAAATGTACTTTTACAGTTTTATAAAGCATAGATGTTGAAATAAATCCTCTTTTTTTTACTACAGAGTGCCAGTCGGGACCCTCAGCGCTCTCCAATGCAGTGGAGCAGTGAAATGAACGCAGGCTTTAGCAACAACAAAACCAACAACATCTGGTTGCCTGTGCACCCTGAATACACAAGCGTCAATGTTGAGGTAAAGCAGGACTTTTAAAGGATTTAGTGCCGTTCCAACCCTGGAGAGGCTGTGTGAATCCCATCAGAGTTTTCTTTTTTTTTTTTTTAAATAATTTATCTCTTTGCTGCTCTTTCTCATCTAGGCCCAGAAGGAAGATGAAGGCTCTGTTCTGTCTCAGTACCGTTTCCTGAGCGCCCTGCGTCAGTCAGAGCTCCCACTTCACCGTGGTTGGTTCTGCTATGTCCACGCTGATGCCAATGTCTTTTCCTACCTCAGAGAGCTGGATGGGCTTGATCGGGCTTTCCTCATGGTGCTTAACTTTGGCAAAGAGTCAGCGATCACAGATCTCTCCTCTGTTGGTGAATTACCAGACAAGTTGAAAGTGCTTCTGAGCACAAACTGGGTGAACAACGGGAAGGAGGTGCAAAAGTCTCACATCCTGACCGCAGCAGGAGAGGGCTTGGTGATTCAGTATTCCACCAACATTCGGTTTAATCCCAACTACCCCAGGCAATGCTATGTCTCTGAGAAGGCCTGTTATTTGGGGGCCATAGACATACTTTATAAATGCTAATATGAAATCATATGTATAATCAAGATTCTTTTTTTCAGTGGCTTCCTAGGAGATATTCCTCTGCCAGTCCTCTAAATTTGCCAAGGCTGCACAGTCCTCTATATTTGTTATTTCTGTATGAAAATACACAGACTGAGAGAAAATCTTTCTGACTACCTGAAGGTATACAAATCTTTTCTGGAAATGTTATGGCTTGAAATCTGAAAACCTCTTTGTGGAGGTAATAATAAACAGAAACATTGCAATTACAGTTCACTGTTGGTTAAGTCTTCTTTGTGTCCTTTGAGTCACACTGCTTTTTAATAGTAGATCTTTGCCTGCTAATAGCCTTGTTATCTCTTCCTCCTTCGTGAAGGCCGAGGAGGGTCCAGGCCCAGTTCAGCGTAGAGAAAAGCTAGCTGGAGGGCAACCTGTTTTGGGGATAAAAGCCAGAGTGACAACCTGTCAATTTCTACCAAACAACATTTTATACGAAGCTCATATTAGTTTCTTGTAATAAGGAAAAGTCAGCAATTTCATCACTTGACTCTGATTGGATAAGAATGAGCTGTTTTTCAGCCTGCTGATTTTAAAGTGAAAATGCCCTTCCAAAAAGACAGATCAGAATAAAAATTGTTTTAGCTACCTCCTCCAGCATCAGCTCAAAGTCATCTGGTCTAAGATGATTTGTTCCAGGTTGGATATTCAGGACTACATTATGTGTAGGTTCACATTCTAAAATAAAGAGGAAAAGAGAAGTGGATAAGAGGAAAATAAGAGACAAGGTTTGATTCTGAAACTTCCTCTCAGAAATTATTTTACCATTTGCTTTCTCTGGGCTTTCCCAAATGCCCTCTCTTCCCAGTCTATCTTTACTCCCCTTTCATTCATTCATGCTCCCATCTGATTGCTCTTCCTCCTCTTACACCCCTCCATATTATTCCTGCTCCCTCTGTCTCCGTGGTATGGGCTGTTTCACAAGTGCGGTCTTGACCTTGACAGCTCCCAGTCTGTGGTTCTAATCTCTCTTGCTCTGATATGCTATCTCTTTACCATGCTAATGGGCCTGCCCACATGCCTGCAAGTGCCTGTGCCATCAGCACTTTATCACGGACTCCGGAGAACAGAGGGAAAGATAGGGAGACATATACACACATACTTAAGCTTCCTACTGTATGTGTGTATCAACAACAGAAAAAGGAGAAAGGGAGAGATAATGTGTGCATTTGAAATGAGAAAGTGAAGAAGACAGTGCATGAGAGAGGGGTGTAAAGAGGAGTACCATCAATGTGCTGAGGGGAGATTATAAGTGAGAGGGAGAAAGAGCCTGTCTACAAAACACTGTCAGGGGAACACAGAGAAATTAGCTGACACACACCCACACACACACAAATGCTTTCCTACAAGGTGACCTATTCTGTACTTTGGTCTTGAACTTTAAATGTGGTTACCACATTCCTTGGACAAACAGACATATGTCCATTACTGCTAACTCGCCAAACATGCAGAATACACCACTGTTGGGAGTTGACCGTGACCTATTAAAACCTCTGCTAATACAAAAATTCCACAAAGAATGTGGAGCAAGTAGAAAAATTCCACGTTGGAATACAAAAATGAAAAACACCATGTACATACTGTACATAAACATACAATGGCATGCATGGGTGCACACATACAGTAAGCACTGACACGATCAGCAAAGTAAATTAATATGTTGCGTGTGTGTGAGCGAGAAAGAGTGACTGTGTGCACTTGCCTGATGCTGGATGAATGGTGAAGTGTGCATGAATGGCTTTCTTTAGCTGCTCATAGTATTTGAGTACTCCTGCCAGAGGTACCCTAGCATCCTCACTGTAGGCTGTCAACAGCACCGACGGGTAACGCTATCAAAGACAGAGGACACTTAACCAAGTTTCCATTACAGCACTAACCACAAATTATTAATTATTTGTGCCACTTGATGTCCTCTAAATCAAAATTTCAAAAGCTCTTTTAATGTGTCAGTGGAACATGAGACAAAACAAACTGTGTCTGATTTTGTGTTGGTCAGATGTCAAGTAAGCAATTTTGAGAGTAGGTCTGTCTTTTAGCATTCTGACAAAGTGCTTTTCAAACACTAACTCTGGACAAAAAATGTGGTCATGTAGAAATAAAAATGGGTCATCATAGTCTGAAATAGTTGTTTTCCACCAGCGCTGGCCAATTTAATTCATGTAGAATTTACTCTTACAAACTGGATGGAAGGAGACATGTTTTGAAAAGATGCAGTGACCTTCAAGGAATAAAATTGGCATGCAAGTAGTAAAAAAAAGAAACAAAGAAAACACTGTTTAAAGCCTGTAGAAAATACAGTGCTGTGAAAAAGTATTCAACACCCTCCTGATTTCTTCTATTTGTGTGTACCTCATACTAAACTATTACAATCTTCACACAAAATCTAACATAAAACAAAGCCAACCTGAGCAAACACAAAATACAAGTTTTAAATGATAATTGTATTTATTAAAGCAAAAAGGTTATGTAATACCAACTAGGCCTGTGTGAAAAAGTAATCGCCACCTGAACTTAATAGCTAGTTGTGCCACTTTAGCAGCAACAACTGCAACCAAACACTTCCGATAACTGAAAATCAGTCTCTGACATCGCTGTGGTGGAATTTTGGCCCACTCTTCTTTGCAGAACTGCTTTAGTGTAGCCTATGAGAGAAAATATGCTATTTGATCATGCTATTGTTGATTAAGCTTATGTTGTGTTAACTGCATTTAAGATAGTGACTAACTATGTGTGAACCGGTCTGCTTGTATTACTAAACTCTGTGACATTGATAACATCACTCTCTGTTTTGCTGAGAATATGCACAGCCTAGCAATATGACCTAACAAGCAATATGACCTAACGAGCAATATGACCTCAAGCCAAAACCTGGTTTGTGAAGAAAAACAAAGTTCAGAAGACCTGGGGGCTGTGGGAATGACTGATGTTGACGAAGATGTGCAACTGATCAGTAGCTGCTTATTATGTGATATTATAACCAATGAAGCATTCTTGGTAGTTTTTTGGATGTAGTAACTAAGGGAGCGAATACTTTTTCACACAGGTCTAGTTAATATTACATAACCTTTTTGCTTCAATAATTACAATTATCATTTAAAACTTGAATTTTATGTTTGCTCAGGTTGCCTTTGTTTTATGTTAGATTTTGTTTGAAGATCTGAAACAGTTTATTATGAGATACACACAAAAAGAGAAGAAATCAGGAAGGGGTTGAATATTTTTTCACAGCACTATATAGTGCAGCTACATACATTCCCTCCTTGATGTTTCATACCTGAGGAGTAATGTTGTGAAGAGGACAGTAAGAGGCAATGGTGAGTCTGTGCTTTGCATTTACAACAGGGTCCCCCCATTCTTCTCTCTCCTCCACAGTTAGAGGCAGGCTGGGATCCTTCATTGTTCCCAACACATCTAGGAAAGGAGACTGAAGACACAGAAACACGGATGCTTAGCATGCTTAGCGTGTCTAGATGTGTGCGTGTGTGTGTGTGTGTGAGAGATGAGTTTGGAGACTGTCCTTCAACCTGTGTTTAACCTCATATATTGGAAATCATCTGCTCTGCTGAAAAGTCCTTGAGGAAGATAAAATGCATGTCCATTGCCCATGTCTATTAGAGACCAATAGCTCTACCATTCCTGTTCTGTAGACATAGTGTACATAAAAAAAATAAAAAATAAAAAAAAAACGACACAAAAATCACAAAAAACAACACATTTTACCTGCAGTGTGACAGCTCGCATCAGGTGTGGGTGTGTGTTGCACAGTGCCCCCACTGGCACAGCCCCTGCACTGCAGGAGGTTATGGCAGTGAGTGAAGGAGATGAGACTCCTAAGGAGAAGAGGTGACTGAGGCAGGCTAAAAGGTCTTCCACTCCTCTCTGCTTCCCCTCCATACGAGCCTGTCTGTGCCAGGACAGACCCCGCTCTCCTCCACCTCTGGGGGGTGGGGGGTGGGTGCACAGGCAGAGAAGGGGCAGAAGGCATAATGAAGAGTAAAGCTAATGGATGTTCAGACTTATAAAGCCTTTACATACATGAGGGAAACTTAAACTGCATGTGTAATTTTATCACTCCACAATCAACATAAGCCCAATTAGCACTTATGTACACATGTATGTACACATCTAGACCTCTCAACACCAAATAACTGGCCAAAGAACTCAGCTTACTTTGTAGGGTGATGGAGAAGTAATGTTTTACCTTATGTGGCAGTAGGCCAGAGCCCAACCGTGCTCCAGTAGTAGCCTTTTCTCTGGACAGAATTCCATGTTGAGATCCCTGCCATAAGCTCCATACACATGAACAAGTAGTGGTGCTGTTTTCAAACACTTGACAGGTACTGCATGGAACATGGTTACTGGAACCAATGTTTTATCCTGTAGTGGAGGTGAGGCAGAGAAAGAAAGACTGGTGTGGGGGTAAGATGGGGACAGGTTACTAAACTCCATCACTTGCATCTCTCTCTCTCTCTATGTTGAGTGTATAAAGGGGTATCTGAAAGAACGTGTACTTTTAGAGTATGACAAGTGTCAGTTGAGACCTAATCTAAAACACTGACCTCCTTGCTGAAATATTATAAGTGTGTGCATACGTCTTATGAGTGTCCTCACTTGGCTGCAGGCTTCCAAGCGTGTGGTAATACAATTGCTCTGCTTCTCTGGGGAGATCCCCTCTTCTGTGCCTGATAAAAGGAGTCCATCCTTGGGGTACAGATGGTAGGGCATGGGGGGGTGGACTGGAGACGAGATCAGGAAATCTAACACATTATTTTCATCTGTTAGGCCTGGTCTTTTTGTTTCAATGGCACAGGCCCAGGAGGGGAGCTTGGGAAGGAGTGAAGAAATATATAAATATATATGGGATGAGTACAAAAGAGTGAGAGATAATGAAAGTTGACAGGTCAACAGAAAAACAAGAGTCAGGGCAAGCAACAAAAAAAGGAAAGGGAGTGAGAGGCATAAAGGGAAACAAGCAACAAATCAGGAGAAAAATGAATAAGGAAGAGACACTAAAGCAAGAGGAGTCTTCTGACCTACTGACCTGTATGGTATGTGCTTCTTTGGGATTGGTTAACGGCACCACAGTCAGGATAAATTCACCGGTTGGCACTCTTGCAATCACCACACAGTGGTCTCCCACCACCTCCATGTCTTTGACTGCAAAGCCAAAGCCAGGGGCAAACAAAGGCACCCAGGAGGCCATGGATGTTTCTGAGAGAGGGGCCTGCACAACCTGGGTAAACATAAGAAAAGTAAGCCATGTTTATAGTATATGTTGATGCTTTAGGAAAATGTTAATTTACAATCTTCTTCTGCTTCCAAATTTGGTATTCTGTACATTACCGTGGAGAGAGGCAGTAATTTGCTAACAAGGAACCACTTATTTTCAGTTAAAATACTTCATAAGAGTAATTATAGAGTCCCAATAGACAAAATGTAAAGTTTCTTAAAGCTGGTGGAGTTGTGAGAATGTTTAAAGACAAAGAACATACAGTAATTAAGCTTCAAAGCTACTGTATATAAGCCATAGTATATAAACACATCATCCTGCATCAACTACCCAAACAAATTGCCCAGTGCAGAGAAAAATTGGGACATACATTAAGTATGACTTGTGATTTGTGAAGACACATAGTGTTTTCTCTCTATTATTCAGCACAGCTACACCTGAGGACAAAATATTTTGTTAAAAAAGTTCAGTTTTTCTTAAACAAGCTCAACTTAAACAACCAAAACTACAACATCCATTAAGTGCATATAAAGTTCTGTCTAGTCACCATATGTATATTCTCTTGTAATCAGTGAATTTTTTGTCCAACAAACTCTATCCATAACAGTTTTATGAAGTACAATATTAGCACTTGTATAGATGTAAGCACTTCGTACACACTCTACCTGATATTCCTGCTCAGGTCCTGTATTGGTGAGAATAATCAGCCAACCTCTCCAGTGCTCAACGTGGTACAAAAGATCCAGCAAGCGTGGCTGAACCATGAAGGGCTCTAAAGTGGACACGGTTGTATCAACAAGCAGCACCTCTGAACTGGTCTTGCTGTTGCAGTTGATGGTGAGTATATGTCGGTCTCTGGACAGGGAAACTTCTACAAACACACTGAACAGAAGTTGATGCTTGAATTAGGAATGGTATGTGAGCAAAGATGACTTAGATGTAACACTGGTTCCTCCTCCATCCAAACTTACTCAGGCCGTGTTTCCTCAAACACTGAGGATATTCTAGCTCCACTGGAGGTTAGATCCAGACGAAACACTCTGCTGCACCGCAGACCCTCCAGAGTCGTGTAAAACAGCACCTCATCTGTGGCCCATTCTTCATTCATGACCATATGCACAACACACATACACACAAAATGTTCTTTTACTTTCACAATTGTACTATTGCGTCTTGTGCTAAAGCATTACTCCATTTACTGCAACTGTAAATATTGTAAACCTACCAAAGCTGATGACATTGTCCAGTGTGAGTTTGACATCCAGGGGATTCAGATGCGGGGAATTTCCTTCTTCAAGCCTCACAACCACACACCTATATGGTCACACCACACACTGATTAATTTAATAGCTGTTTTAGTAATATATGCCCATGAAAGTCTGTTTTATTCACCTTGGCTCTTCTCTGTGATTACTCTTTAGTGTGACAGCAAGATACTTCTCCTGTGGGGACAGACGCACTTTCTGGACAGTCTCTGAGACAAACTGTCCCAGATCTAGGACCTGCTCTGGCTCTGGATCACCTACAGAGACAGAGGAAAGCCATTCATTTAACCTATGAATACTAATATTCCAAAGAATGGTATGGATAAAAAGTTATGCACACAGACATGAAAAGAAAACATTTAAAACTCATCTAATTCTTATTGTGCTTCCAGCCAAAGTTACCATATTTCACAATAAATTCTGAAGAAGGCCTCCAGCCTTTAACATGCAAGGAGGTCATCACAGGTCTCAGTCCTTAAGTATTTGGCTTTCAGAGTTATGAACACATTTTATTCTTTTTTTTATAACAGCTATAAAAAGCCAAACATGCTCAATTCAGACACTCAAGGACATTTTTGTACTCACTCTGTCTCCTGTCCATTCGATAGATGCCATCACTTTCAATGAAATACACATGGTGGTGTCCATAGACCTGCGATAACAGAAACCAAAGCAAACTGTACAAATAATGTGGAATTTATTTCACAAGTGTGCTATGATGACAACTGCCTCATATGAGCCCTTGTACCCAAAGAACACATCCGGCATTCCTGACATGACAAGAGTGAATACTGTGTTTGCACATGAGCACTATTAAATGGGTTATGATTACACCCTCAGGTAATATTCAGAATTAAGATGCTTTAAATTCAAAGCAGGACAGACTTACCACTGAGTCATTAGGTATATTGGAGAACCTGCTGTATGTTGCCCTCAGTCTCCTGTTAAAATACTTTTGTAGATTCTTATACTTCTCGAGTCCAATGTTGAGATGATCAACTGAAGACTCTGAGGCACCCTGAAATAAAATATTTTATAATTTATGGAAAGATTCTAAGGCTGTGATGTCACATTTTCATATATTGTCCTCATATCATACCTAACAAATTTACTGCATTGCATTATACTATGAGATATTCCTTAAAGTTGAATATGTTTTAAATATATGCATTACATTTGTAGTATTATATAACGCTTTTGTATTGGATTGCATCCTGTTTGTAGCTTAGAGCCACACTGCCATCAAACGCTGCTCGATTCCACCCCTGGATCCTCTCCATGTCCTTATCTCTACCTCCTACAAGAATAGCTTTGTCAGCCCGGTGTCTATTTACCTTTTTAAAACATTTAGGGCTTAACGTGATAGCTTAATGATTAGCAACGTTAAAGTAAACTTACACCAAGCCGAAAGTGAAAAAAATACAGCATCGTTAATGTTAACACCCTTACCGAAGTATAACAACGTGGAACGGGAAAGGAGACCCATCTTATCCGCCTGCAGACAGAGAGCTTCCAAACTCGTAACCGAGACAGTTTAACGAAACGAGTAAATGGACGAAACAGAGAAGAAATAATGGCCATTGTGAACTTTTAATAGCTCTTTAGCTAATTTATCGGCAAAAATGCTTTATGCTCCTTAACTTTCATTTGTTATACTAAATGTCAGTCCTATACAGAGGACTTAAAGCCTACACATTTAATATGGTAAATAAACACTGAATTTCAGACTGTGAAATACAATTCATGTACTTCAAATCCATTTAAATAGTGCTGTTATATAGTACTGTTCCGAATTTCCGAAAGTGAAGGATTTCCTAAACAAACCCCGCTGCTGATGACGTAAGACTATCGTCAGACCAAACAAATCAAATTCAGAAATGGATACCTACCAGTTTGTATTCGGAAACCAAAGACGATTATGTCGGCGATACATTGTAGTGCCTTTAATGGTAAGAGTGTACGGAAGTAGCGTGCATCTATTGTGGAGGTAACAGGTGATTACAAGTCCACATCTGCGAAGGTTTTTCGTTTGTGTAGTTTAGAGAAAGCCATATTTTATGTTACATCATTGCTGTTCCTTAAATTTAATTTACACTGTGATAGCTGTGCAGCCAGTAACTACTATTTTACGGCTTTTATTGATTTCCACCAACAATTTCGAGGATAAAATGGAAAGGGACTCGACCGAGAGAGTAAGAAAAACCAAACCGGTTTCCTCGACTTTGCTGGGGATTATTAATGAAGACAGCCGTGCAGCTAATTCCCAAACCTCCAAGTCTACTACCTCTGGTACTGACGCGGCCCGAGCCAGGTGGACGATACTGCGACAGGTAACATGAGCNTACTACCTCTGGTACTGACGCGGCCCGAGCCAGGTGGACGATACTGCGACAGGTAACATGAGCCTCGGAATCAAGTAATCTAAATGTTTGTCAGTAGATCTCAGTTCAATTTCAAACTCATTTGAATGTGACGACAGAAAACGTGTTGTTAGGCGGTAGACGCCGGATGTGGCACACGTTTAGCAAAATTTTGTGTCCTCGTGTTTTAGATGCCAGAAAGCTAGGGCATTCTTCTTTCTCTTAAGCAGCTCTTAACATTATAATATATACTGTAGATAATATAATCCATCATATTTAAAATTGTTATTTAAGATTTCATTTAGTGCTTTAGTTGACAGAATTAATGGTTATTTGGGTTACTAATATTTTCATTGTTGCTGTAATGCAGTGCTTTTGATTTGTTTTGAACCTCTATTACATGTCACAGAGTCTTATGTGTTGAACGTAAAGGCAACAGTCGCAGCCTAAGCAGGTTTCTACAAACTGTTGGCCTGTTGGGGTGATGTGCTCTTTGTTAGAAATTAAAATGAATTAACTTCCCATTCTCTCTACAATCCAGGTGTTGCGTCAGAGACAGATGGATACTTCAGAGGCCAAGCAGGTGTCTGTCCGCAGGTTTGCCACTTTTGACCTTTTCAGCAGGAAAAGACTTGTGACACAAGACCCAAGTGATACCTCAGATGACCAGTGGGTGGAGTACAGAAGTGTTTCCCTTCCTGAGTACAGTGCCTTACTCAGGTACACACACACACACACACACCTGAATACACACACATAAGACCATCATTTTGGCCATTTCATGATATAGCAATACACCACACTAGTTGGAAATCGCTCAGACTTAAAGAGCCTGCAGTTTTATGTCATGTTCACCTTCAAGGTTACAGAAGTGTAAGATAACATGATGGAAACCCTTGATAAAGCACTCTGTTTTAACACTCTGCCTGCTTGACAAGGATGTTAGTTGCCTCTGGGGAGAAGATTTTTAAGATTCAGCTTATCTAGACTTGCTTCTGCACTTATTTATTTATGCATTTATTTAATGAGAGTATCATCCACTGTCCATATATAATACACATATTACAGTGCAAAGATGCAGCAAACTGCAGATTAACCAGAACATGTAGTACATTTAAAGTTATATGTGTTGGCAGGAGGAAAATATATGAACATATGATTTTTAATTTCAACTCAAAGAAAACACTCACCAATTTGCAAAACATTTTTTTGATTTATTTGAAAATGAGACGTTTCAATTTGCATTTAACCACTGCAGGCTGAACTCGGTGATTTCAGTTCCTCAGATTTGTAATTACAATATGACATGCTGAATCTTCTGCTGAATATGTATAATTGTACATTGTTTGTCTCTCTCAGAGATAACCTGGGCCCTCTCAGAGTAGATGAAGTGCTTAGCAGTTTTGACAACACCGGAAATGTCTGTAAGTACATCTACTTCTAACTTACTACATTGGCCTTATACAAATTTATAAAAAGTGTGCATGTGTGTTATTTGTTTGTTGCTTATAGTTATGAGTGTGTTATAAATGCACTGCTCACTGGCTTTTATCTCATCATCTCGCACATGCACACACACACACATACACACACTACATCTTTGGGTGAGGCACATACTGTGTGCTGTTAGGGTTTGCTTGATAGTTTGATGTGAATGGTTTGATTCCATCTCATTGAATGAGTGTCTCTCCTGTGTGGCATCTGCAACAGTTTATCGCGTGCTCATTCCTTCCAACTACCTTCAGATGTCCTTTTGGAGGAAAGTGGGCAGCAGTCTTCATATTGCTTCAGTGATAAGTGGGTTGGCAAAAAAAATGAAGAGCATGACAAACATGGATTTGGCTTCATTTGATGTTATTCCATTCCATGATATGGAGTGGAATAACATCAAATAAACATAAGAGTCTTGAGTTCACCTTCATTTTTTCAGCCACTTTCAGCCAAGTTTACTCCTATTAAACTCCTGAGGTTACTCTGAGTTCAGTTTAGTCTTATTCCATTCTGTTGGTACTTATGAGAGATGCAAGGTGTTTGCATTCATCTAAACATGTCTACTAGACACGTTTAGGTCTGCTTTTTACATGAGAGAAAAGTTCAATCACACACAATCAAGCAAAGGTGGTTTCTAAATAAGATTATAGGTAAGTAGAAGTACATGAGATTCTTTTATAAATTATTATCAACCTCTTTCTGTGCAAATCCATCATCAGTGGCATGTAATAGCTTATGCCAAAGGTTGCAGGTTAGCATTAACCAGCCAGATGGCTCCACAGGAGTCAGGGTCAAAGGTGAGGGCCATGGTTTGAGGCTATTCTTCTCCAATCTAGGATCAACTTATATAAGTCAGGACAGAGCACAGTGGCAGCTCTCATTCCAACCAGCTAGAATGGATAATCCCTTTTTTCTATGAGGAGACAATGGGATCAATAGTTTTTCACGTGTAGGCTGAGGAAAAAGCCGAGTGCATTAGGTTGTAGCACGTGTTTCACATGATTCTCAGATACCGTACACCCTCTTTTCTGTCATTCACTCCCTATTTATATGATTTTTTATAGAACTTCCTTTACTCCTTCCTCTCTCTACACAACTCTGGACTGCTTATATGCCATTATCCCTCTTTCCAAACTGCCCCCCCCCCCCCNCCCCCCCATGATTTCTCTTCCTCTGTTTCACCCCTCCATCCCTCTCTTTGCCCAGCTGGAGTTGTGCTTGGCCAGATGGGTAACTGAGTTCCTGACTTGTCCAGTGGATTAGCACAGTCGGAGATGAGAGTGAAGAGGGGGGGAGAAGAGATAAAGGGAGAGGGTGGGTGGGTATACCAGAGGGTGTGTGTGTGTGTGTGTGTGTGTGTGTGTGTGAGTGTGGGTGAACAACCAATAACAAGGAGACCCCATTCCTCAGACAATGAGTTAGCTATCTCCCTCCTGGTCCCATGTTTGGGACTAGTAATGCGTGAGATCAATTAGGATTGGTTGAGAGGAGGCTCTGAAAGGCGCAGAGGTGACCCTGTCAGAGCCCTGGGGTGTGTATTTGGGGGTGAGGGGCAGAGAAAAAAAACACTCTAAATACACAAAGACACATTACTTATATGTGTTACCATATCCTCAGAAAGATATACAGTGTGTATACTTGCATCTGTACTCACAAACACCTACACAGCCACACTCGCATACACACACAGTCTCATAATTACACACATATACACTGCGCCCACAATCACACCTATTGTACCTTTTCCACTATCTTGGTAATCCCTCACCCCTGAGGTGTGGACAATTCCAAATCCTAGGGGTCCTTGTCCTCCTGAATAGCAGGGTAAAACGCCTGGCTGGATTAGCCCACCACCTTCAAAATGTGTGGACTCAGCTTAAAACTCCCCCCCCCATCCCACTCCCTATGACACTCTCTATCAGCTCGTTTGTTACTCCACCTTGCGTTTATGTGGACAATATGTTGTTTTAAGGTGATGTTAAGCTGGAGTCTATGTTTTCTTTCAAGAGCAGGAGAGTAGGGAAGGAATCTCAATCAAGAATTTTAGGAGATTGAGAGGTATTCGAGAAAGCATGACTAACATGCCATTTTGGATTTCTAGTATGACGAGCTCTTGACTTATTGTGCAAGAGACATGTCAGTTTTCATAGCTTTTATTTGCTTATAAGTTAGAATCATTTCTACCTTGACTACGATAGATCAAATATACAACTCAGCATTTAAAGAACAGTTCTGGTGTCATTTAGATGATTACCCTTTTAGAATTATCTTCATGTAATGTAGAAATTCCACAGCTTTAATTTAATTGCTGTGTTGGCTATTAAATTAAAGGCATGGATATGGCAATAATTTTTGGAATGTTGCATACTTTGTTAGATTATTTGCGATCAGAGGTGCATCTGGGCTGCTTACAGTTACGCAGCTTTCTTAAAACATCCTCAATGGCTGCTGAAGTGAAAGTGAGGAAAGCCGCCAGAGAACATGGTTACTATTTGCATTACTTTTACTTCTTGTGGGTGTTAAGTGATAGACAGTAAATAATATAGCATACATTGCATTACATGCATGTACTGGTGTGAAAACACCCAACTAGTGCCCAGGAAACTGTGTACTGTTGGCTACTAAAGGGATTGTTGGTTAGCTAGATTACTGGTTAGCTGGATAATTGGTTAGCTGCTTAGGTTCTCCTGTCAAACTGTAGACCTGCGATCATTAAACTTACCTTGTAAAAGCTTTGGCTAGAAGGCCTAATGTTTGTTGGACCCACATCTTATTTCCAAGTCGAGGAGGTCAGATCATATAAATGGGTCCCAGAGAAATTAGTAAAATCAAATACAATATTATATACAATTAAAATATTATCATTGTTGGACTTATTTGAGACCGGTGTTGATCACTTTGAACTTTTTGAACTCTGAACTTTCAACCCTTCTGGTTCTTTAGCTGACAGTGGGGGCTTGTAATACTAGCTTGTAATTGTAAGAGAGAGCTTTGTAAGGGCATCGTTTGGGGTTTCAGGGGGTGCTTGTTTCCTGCTAGGGATCAGGCCTCTTAGTCACCCAACCCCAAGGGTTGGATGATTAGGAATGACTCACAGGAGGTGTGTGTGTGTGTGAGTGCATGTGTGTGTATGAGTGTGCTTTTAGTGTTGGAGAGGGTTTAGGTATAGCTTGTTGACACTGCAGGGCTTTTGGTAAGAGGGCTTGTAGGGCTCTGAGGTTAGTTGTTGTGGTCATGTTACAGGCAGAGGCTCAGGAATAGACTAGTGTACCCACACACACACAAAAACACACACACACATGCAAACAATTAATTATCATCATGTTAGGTTTTGGAGTTCTATACTGGTCGCTATAGATGCGATTAAGCTCAGACCCATTCATAGAGCAGTGCTTTCTGTGTGTGTGTGTGTGTGTGGGTGTGTGGATGTGTGGGTGTGTGTGTGTGTGTGAGCGCGTGCGTGCGTGCGCGCACACCAGCATCCTAATGAAGCCTAATAGAGTCTTCTTTGCTGCAGATGTCATTGTCTGAATGGCTACTGGCCTTTCAGTCTCAGTCATCCCTATTATCTCCCACAGTCTTCACCTATCACTCCCGCTGCTAAATACTATAAGCCCACAATGTTTGAGTATGTGTTGGGGGCAGGGTTGGGGGNACTCCCGCTGCTAAATACTATAAGCCCACAATGTTTGAGTATGTGTTGGGGGCAGGGTTGGGGGTGCGGCCAACTGGTCATTTCAATGTGTGTTTTGTTTTGGATTGGTTTTGGTTTTGGATTGGTTTTGGGACTGCTGGTGACAAAAGAAAGGAAAAAATGTGGCCACTGGTAACCTTTTCATATTTGACCTGAACCTATAAATACCCTATCAGCTCACCGCGCATGGTAATGTTGTGTTCATGTGACTTCCTGTTGCAGTGTAGGACAAATGTCTGTGTGTGTGCTCTATCACATGTATATGTGTTGAACATGTTGCACCCATTGTCTGAGTATTGTTTGTAACTCTGTTTGTGTATGTGCATGCACAAAGCACACTCACACATTTGTGTGTGTATATATGTGTGTGTGTGTGTGTGTGTGTGTGTGTGTGTGTGTGTGTGTGTTTTAATAGGTGCCCCCTGTAGCCTTCCCTTGTGCCAAGCCTTTAGCGGAGCCCTGTTTGCATAATTATGCTAATTCATTGTGCCATAGTGCTAATTAGACCTTGTTAGACAATAGTGCTAGACTGGGAACTGGCAGACACACACACACACACACACACACACATGCTCACTCAGACTGTTGTGTCAATGACAAGGTTTGTGGTCTCCCTCTGAGCTGTTTTTAACATGTTCTCTATAGAAGTGGTTCTCAACTGGTGCGCTGTGGACTGAGCTCAGGTGTCCTTTATGGTTTTGATTAAATGGAACAAAAATCAATGTGAAGCAAAAATACCACGTGAGCTTCCTTAGAATCTAATACAGTTGACCCACACAAATAATGTACATATTCATATTATCATTGCTCCTTTTCCAGCAGTACCTTGTTTTCATCTCAACCTGATCATCATTGTGATGCGTCTTTCTTTGCTTTCAGACAAAACCATAGATTTTGGCTGTTTTGATTCTCTGCAGAACATCTCTGCATTACATTTTCTGGTTTTGAAATGGCTGTTTGGAAGCATTATATCGTATGGATTCATTTTTTCTACTTGTCTCGTTCTTTAAACACTTTTCTTAGTCTATATTTTAACAAATGAACACGAGAAGACAGTCATGGACTTTGCGTCTGTCAGTTTACTGCGTCGAGGTGGGGGTTGAAAGTAGCATAAGCAAGACTTGTGCGGCTTCGGGGCACATTGAAAGAGTTCCCGGTTGACTTAATTGAACGTAATTGTAATCTCCATTCTTCTTCCGAACACAATTTGACACTAATTTGCAGATGCAGAAATAAACATGTAGGCACATGCGGACACACAAATGCACGTGCAGACATGCAACACACACTGAAATTCCCTATGGTAAATAAGTCAGAGTTATGACTTTCAGCACAATAGGGATTGAAGAGCTGTTGGGTGTAACTTTGCTTAAGGTGTCCTTTTACATTTTAGAATGAAGTTGATAATGTGTGTGTGTGTGTGTGTGTGTGCATGCATGTGTGTGCGCACTATTACCGGTAAGTGGTGGGGATTAAGTTCAGGAAATGAGTAGAGCGTTAAAGGGTGCTTCCCTGCCCAGTGTTCCTGCATTGTCATCACAGCTAATACTCAGCTAATTACAAAGACATACTTTAACAGCAAGCTCAGCCTGTCACCCCCCATGTCTCTCCACTCTGTCCCCTCCCTTTCTTATGTTACCCCCTCGCCCTGGAATTAGGGAACAAAATAAAAGAGGGAAAGAAAAAAGAAAGAGTAATAACAGGTCTTTTCCCCTCCCTAAAAGCTAAGACTCCCTCTGGACGGATACAATTATTGGATTTTTCCTCCGTTTTAGTCACCCAACCCTTATGTGCCCCTCCTGGCAATGTCCCCTATGGTGGCTAAACTCAGCCTACTGGCCCCTCTGACCATGTAACACACACACACACACACACACACACACACACACACACACACACACACACACACACACACGTACAAAGAGAGTCATGGAGCATATAATACAGCTGAGTTGTGTTTAACAGTTTATGTCATGCAGTCGACCAAATCTTAGACACACAGTGTACTGTTCCCTATCTGCTTGTTGGTTGTAAGGCTTTATTGTGTGTGTAAAAAAACAAAACAAAAAACTGTATTTGAAGTAAAAAAAATTAAACAAGCATCATGTGCTAAGGTTGGACAAAGACATACATGCTGTGCTGTTAATTCCCATAACGTGCAGTAAGCCATTCTTTACTGGTTGCTATGCAGCTCCTGCTCTTGTTCTTGGGCTGTCTGCATTCAGGAATCTGCCTGTGTTTTCCTCTTCATAAAAATCCTTTGTTCGATAAATAAAATACTTCATCAGGTACACTGGCATAATAATTTTTTCAAAGCCATGACACCCTTAAAGTCTTTATTTGCCGTGATATAGTTACCTACTTCTGTTGGCAGTCACCCTTTTGAATACTTTCTCAGACGTTTTTTTTTTCGCACGAATTTTTCCTGTGTTTGACAATTTCAATCATGGAAAAATAACACAAAAAACCCCTTTATTTGGAAAATGCATTTCCAATTCTCACAGTCGTGCCAAATTCACTTGTTTTTCAGTTGTGCTTCTTGCAGTCTTAAAATATATTAAACAAAAGTTCTGTCTGTGTGTGTGTATGTGTGTATGTGTGTGTGTGTGTGTGGTGAGTATTGCTGCCATTAGAGAGCTAAGAGATTAGTACACAGTAGTTAATTTGGCTCTGCTCCATGTTTTACCCATGGAGAGCACCACTGTACACTTCCAATGGCACAAGTGTGCGCATGCAATTTTGTGTGTGTGTGCGTGTGTAAATGTCCCTGATGATGTTGGAAAACAAATACATGATTAACTTGATTAGTGTGTTGATTTAGGAGTAGAACCGCTATAGTAAATAGCATATGGGACTAGGCTTTGGCTCCACTTCATTCAGTGAGTGTGTGCGTGTGTGTGTTTCTGTGTAAGTATTCCCTATTTAGCCAATTGGTTTGACCAGTTGCACTTGTGTGAAGCTGTGTAGAACTATTCTGCAGCTTTCCTGTAGCAAATTATTTCTCACAACCCCATATCTTTTGGGAAACGTACTGGTTTGAAAAGAAAATAGCACATTACAATTCCTGTCTGTATCCTCCCCCATTTAAAGGAGAGTAATACAGAGGGGGGAGCAGCTGCCTGTCAGGCTTCAACCTGTCAATGTGTCTTTGCCACAGCTACTAAAGTGTTTGCTATTGAGTTAAAGAGCCATTAACTTGCTTAGTGACTCAACATATAGCATTAATGTAAACTGCTACAGTCCCTTGTTCACTCTGTCAGTCTCTCTTTCTGTCTCCAGCCTCCTCAAATAGCCCCACAGGGACCTTTAACTGTCAGTTGGTTGTAGTTCTAAGGCAAAAGTAGGTGTTGACGTTAATGGGCGTGTCTGAAATGCTAATGCAGACCATCGCAGGGCTCTGAGGGAAAGCTAACTGATTTTCAAGCAGCCCTCTGAGAAGGCTCTAATCGCTAGCTAAATGTAGCGCCTCTCTTGGGCTCCACGGCTGCAGGGACTGAAGTGACTGTGCCTATGCTAACAGCTGGCTACCATATTGTGCAGGGGCAGGTCTCAGTTGTTTTGTGGAACATTACAGGATGGAGTTTTAAATGCTTTTTGAAGAAATTAAAAAGGTTAAAAGAAAGAGATGGCACCAATAAAATATTTTTTATTTATTGAATCTGTGGAATTCATGTGTTGGGTAAAGCATTTTGTTTTCATTGCTTGTGCTTTTGATCGTAAGTTTTAGACCAGTTTCTCTCTCTCTCTCTCTCTCTCTCTCTCTCTCACACACACACACACACACACTTATTTTNCCAGTTTCTCTCTCTCTCTCTCTCTCTCTCTCTCTCTCACACACACACACACACACACTTATTTTTTCTGTCTTATTCTTTCCCTCTTTCCATCTGTCCACAGCAGGCCATGGTGCCACAGGCTTTTGTGTTTGCCCACTGAGGCTGAAATTCTCTCTCTCTCTCTCTCTCTCTCTCTTTCTCTGAGTAATTCTCGGTTTGCCATTATAGCAGGCAAAATCTAGTTTTATAGAGAAACTGTTATTAATTGTAAGATTCAGCATAGAGCTGTATCACCACTTCAACTTGTACATTATTTACATGTATCATCAATCTCTGATGAGAACTTGCTGATGAACAGTAGAGCATGTAATATGCCTATGACACATTTCTGAATCTGAAATACTCTATCATATTCATTTAAGGAAAGTCATGTTGGGGAAAAAGCATACAATGATATTTATTTCCAAAATATGACAGACTGAAGCCTTCACTGTATCTTAGGGAAGCAATAAACTAGGACAAAGCCACTGTCCTTGGTGCTGAAACAAACAGGGCAGGTCTGAAAACGTAGAAGTTCTAATGTGACTCAACACTAAAAAACATTAAATATGGAACAGTAAATATGCAACAAGGCTTCTTTCCTTTCAAGTTTCCTAATCTCAAACAAAATAAATGTGTTAGTTTAGAGTTCCATAAAGTGACAAGCAATTAGAAGTATTGATTGCACAGCAACTGGAATGAAATAAAAAGCCAGGATTTTTTAAATAGGTTTACTGTGTTGATTTAGACAACTTAATACTTTTATTCATTTGGTTAGACAATATTACCCGGAACACACAGACACAATTTTAATGATTCACAACACATCAGACAAAAACAATGCAAAAATGTAATACATATAGGAATGGCATGCACTTACTGTTTTTAAACCTACTTGAAAAAAAAAAAAANGTAATACATATAGGAATGGCATGCACTTACTGTTTTTAAACCTACTTGAAAAAAAAAAAAACATTCATGGGCTGTAAAAGTTCTCCTTCTTGCCCTTTAGTTTTAAACTGTTTATAGAAACTGCTGAGCTGAGGCAGAGCTGAAAGTCACCTTTGACCTGTCCTCATGCTACTGTATGTTATGTTATTTGTCTATTTAAAAGCCAGACAGGTTCTTTTCATTGGTTGCTATATTCAGCTTTGACAGAAAAGTGTTGAACACAGATAGCAGAAAAAACATGCTGCTTTCAATATAACTGTTTGTAATATTTTCATAATCTGCTTCCTCTTCCTTTGCTGTAGATCTGCTGATGGAAATGTGTGGAAGTGGTCAAACACTCCTTTAAAAAATCTGCTGTTCACATTTTCACTACTGACAATTTTGGTAGCAGAAAAAAAACTGTTTCAACAAAGTTGAATACTTTGAAGTAGCTTGTAGAGCAGGAAAAGAAGAGGCAGATGAAGAAAGGGAACATGAACACTCATTCCAACCTTATGTTTCCCCCTCTTAAAGATAGAGGGATAACACACACACATGCCTGGTGTCCTTTTAGGTTCTTATATTGATGCAAAAGAAGACTCAAGACTGTCAGACTTTCCAAAATAGTTTGGACTACGCTCGCATGCATAAATATCCACAACAAACCCACTGTTGTGTGTGTGCACACTTTGTGTTTGTGTGTGTGTGTGTGTGTGTGTGTGTGTGCGTGTGTTTTCAGGAGTGATGCCGGAGAGGAAAGTTAAATGCGGTATCACAGATGGAGACATGTTTCAGTAATTTTCGACATCTCCATCTCCTTTTTTCCTCTTTCTCTCTTTTTTTTTTACCTTCTATCTCTTGAAATTAATTTGGACTTTACTGCTCTTTCATTCATCTGTATATTGTGGTAATGATATTTTAAAAACATGTTTTAGACATTAAAATTTACTTTGTTTTGTTTTTGTTTGCTAAAATCCAGGCTACTTACTCCTCTCAAATGAATGGAACTTAAACTCCTCCAATGACTGATAAGTGGTCAGTAGTTTATTACAAAGTTGGTAAGTTTGCTATTAAATCATATAAAATTTTGATGACTTCATGTTTTCATGCATGCATTCAGAGGACTGTCCAAGTTTGGCCACTCAGACCAGGAGACAATCTACAAGTGGCCATTACATTAACTCAGAACATAACTAGCTTCAAAGTACAGATTTTTGTATTTGGCAATAAAAAAGCATTTATTTCATTACTTTTGAGAGGACCTTGATCACTGTGCTCATCAATGAATTGAAGTAATATACAGAGGAAAAATGGGCATCCATGACTTTGCTTGGCTAAATAGGAAATCCTCACAAAACTGTCAAACAAAACAAAACTTGGATTACCTGTCCATGCAGTTGCTTAACACCATATAATGTATCTCAGGCTGAATATCATATGAATTGTCAAGCATCAGTGTTGAGTATGAACACTCAGCGCTGCTCTTTGGTACCAGCAGCAAAGAAATATAGATTTGTTGTTTGAAAAGCTGGTTAAATTCTATGTATATGTGTGGGATGCTTCTTTAACATAAAGGACCTATTTTGAAGAAAACATAGATAAAATTCTGTTCCACTTCTCAACTTACAGGTTCAAATTTTCTTCCTGTGCTCCTGCCGGCTCCTTTCCTTCCCTTCCTCCTCTTCTGCTGTGCTTTGTCCCTCCCTCTCTGCCTTCCCCTCTTCATCCACCAGTGATTGCACAATCTTCCCATCACCACCACAATCATAGTAGCCCTGACTCTCTGTCAGTGTGGACCCACTGCCAGTGTACGTGCACATAAACACACAACGCACAGACACACACACACACACACACACACACTTGCACACACACACACGCACACGTGTCCTGGAGGAGCAATACAGTTGGAGCTTTTATGCTGTTTTCCCAAGTGGCTGTTTTTGAGCGCAGCCACAATGTAGGGCCTAATGTGGATTTGTTTAGAGAGCTGGTTAATTGGAGTGGGATGCTCTAATTGCTTCTCTTTATGGGGGGGATGTGTGTGTGTGTGTGTGTGTGTGTGTGTGTTGGAGAGAGTTTCACCTGGTCTTTGTTTGGACTGTGTGTGGGAAAACATTTGCTCAGCTATAACTACACCACACAAACACTATAAGCTACATACCACACACATAAGGGGTGTGAAGTGTCTGATTGCAGAGCGAGAGAAAGAATGCATGAGTAGTTTGCCTTATAATAGGAAAATATAAGCTACTGTACATATACAGAAGTCCATATTTATGTGGGCATAACTTGTGTGTTTGTGTGTTTATGCACGTACATCTGTAGAGTGCTTCCCTCTGTCTCACTCTGTCAGTGTTGTTCCCCAGCTGGGGGTGCTCTAAGTCTTTGTTTGACACTACTAGCTTATATTCCTGCGTGTGTGTGTGTGTTTGGATGGTGGCATATCAGAATAACTTGCTAGTTTGGCATATGTGGTGACATTCTAGTTAGTCCTGGTATGTTTTTTGAAGAAGCACACTAATGCACAGAAACTCATAAAAATATATAAAAGCTGAAAGTTTTAAGTGAATTTTCCATATAGCTGTCAATTTTATCCACTTTTCCTTTTTGCCCTCTCTCTTTAGTCTTATTATTATCTCATGATTTTTTCCTATGACTGTCCCTCTACTTTCTGAGTGTGTTTGTATTTTTATATGTGTGGGTATCTCTGTTAGTACAAACACATGGCGTGCCCTAAGTGGGTCACAGACCTGTAGCTAATCAATGATCGTCATTTAAGCCATTCACACACACACACACACACACACACACACACACACACACACACAGTGCTTTGCTAATCAATTGAAAATAAGTGTCATTCAATTATGCTTAAAGGACATGGACAAAGCAGAATGGTGTGCATCTATTTCTCGTTTTAATTTTAATTATTTGGCCATAAATTTTTATGACTCAGGAAGGAATCAATTTTGATAGTGTAAGTGTGTTTGTATTTGCTTTTCACTTTACTTGTGTGTGCATGCACTGGCAGGGGCAGTGTAAATGGAGATGTATTATTAGTAGCCACTCTGAGTGTCGTCACTATAGTTCTCTAGCAAGGCAATCAGATCACTTAAGAGGCTGTTTGGTCTATAGCCTAAAGGTCCCTGTCTCTCTGTGTATGCCTCTCCCTCTCTCTCTCTCTCTCTCTCTCTCTCTCTCTCTCNTCTCCCCCCCTCTCTCTTTCTCTCTCACTCTGTCCTTTAATGCCCCTCTCCATCACACACAAAACCCCAGCAGCAACAGCTATCACCCCTTATCATCTCCCTCCTTGCCCTCCCTCTTCTGCCACTCCTGCCTCCTGTCCTTTACCTCCATGGTGAAAAACAGGCAAGGTCACGAGTATAGACAAAGAGAACTGAAAGTTAGAGGAAGGGAGAGAGAGAGAGAGACAGAGAGAGAACTGAAATGAACCATCTCATTTGGACATTAGCCCCTGGGCCACTGTGGGTGAGAGGCAAGCTAGCCTAGCAGATAATGTCCAATTGTGTATAAGGCATTATTTAGCTTCAGTTAGCTGGCTACTTTGACAGGCTATTACAGGAAAGAATGAGGAGCATAAGAACACGATTCACTCTGTGTATGTGTGTGTGTGTACTGGCAGGTGGGTAACTGCCCCTCTTGGACCCAGCTGGTGGCATAGACATTGCTGTACTTGCACATCACTGGTGGACAGAGTAGTGTATGCATGTGTGTCTTGACAGCATGCTTAGTGGACTCTTTCCTTCCACGCACAGAGACAGACAATACACACAAGCGCTGTGCTGCAGACAAATAAAGGCAAACAATGCACCACTGTAATGACAAACTAAATGGGCTTCCTCTCTCAGATGCATACATTTCCATTATATTAATTTAAATACCATGTGCCTTGCCAGTTCCTGACTAATCACAGAATCAAAGCAACTCTTACACCATTGCGAATGTTCCACTTACTTTCTCTTAATGCCAGTTTGACCCAAGAAATGGCAGCCAGCTATGTGCTCCATAACATCCCCAGTATCCTGCATGGAGGTTTGAAAAACATTGAGACTTGCTGTAGGTCTGATCTGCTGTTATTGTAAGTGCTCGCTGTAAAATGCTCTACAACTGCTTACAATCTGGCACAAAAACATTTTCTTCTAAAGTAGCGCAGTGGTGGGAAACATTATGGAGAATGTAATTCTGTACCAGGCTCAGGCTGTGACTGCTTTTATTCTCGTTGTGTTATTTCATTTTTCTCAAATTTCACAATTGATTGAATGAATTAAACTATATTGAAGTCAGCTTTAAAAAAAAAAAATCTGGGTGAGTCTTGTGACTCATCAGCTCTACAGATGCTCATGAATGATTAATTTATGCATTTAAAAAAAAGATATCTATTCCAGCATTTCTTCTTCCATTTATGTTAATTTATTTGTATTAATTGAGGGAATTTGCTCATATATGCAAAACAAGTGTAAGTAAAACACAAGCTTAGAAAGAAGAGATGGGGTGAAGCGAAGGGAGAAATGTATAATAGAGATATAATATTACATGGTTATATCTGTAATCTATTGTGCTGCTATTGAACATCTGTGGCATGAGTTTGGCAGAATGCCATGCAAACACCATGCACACACTTGCATACGCATAGAAACACAGACACACACAGACAAACATACACGCTGTGCCTCCAGTGGGGCAGTAATAGAGGGTGTGAGTGTATTAGTCGCTATAGTCCAAGTGTTAAGTGCTGGCCTGGTGTGTGTGAGATCGATGACAGCCGAGTGGCCCCTAATTCACACTCACACACATGCACACACACACACACACACACACACACACACACACACACACACAGAGCTGTGACACATACAGTATAGCTTGGGGTCAGGGGTCATACACAAACCTCTCTGTCTTTAAAACACCACACATATCTTTTTTCTCTCTCTCTTTGTATATATGTATCAAAAACACTTTCTTTGTCTCTGACATACACACACATGCACACACAACTATACAGTATCTCCTGTCTTGTGCCATAGGGAGGGGCCTGCTGTCAAGTCCCGGTGGTCCATCGATACTCAGGCAGAGCACTAATGCCTGCTGTCTGCTGATGGACACTGGCCTGCCCCCAGGGACCATTAGACTCACTGGGACATGGACACACACATACACACGCACACACACAGATCATGCATACCACACGAATACAGTACATATACACATACACTTATTGTACACTTATATCCATGTAAACACGTGCACACACAATGCAAGCATGCAAACAGGCAAATGCACACAAGCAGGAAAGCACACACACATGCACACAGACATTACCTTACACACACAAATTTTATATACACACATATCTGTTTACACCATATCACACATGGCTTTGATGCTGTATATTTTGGATTGCCAAACATGAAAAACAATAGGTAGATATTAAATTCATACAATAAGGCAATTAAAGCTGCCATACAAATGTAGACAAATTTTAGAACCAGCGTAAGATTAATGCACACGATTATTCTGTGCATGATTTACTGGACGCCTGCTTATCATGCCATTTCCACAGAGCATTATTGCTGTAGTATTTCATGATGTCATCCTGAACGGTCTTTCTCTCTCGTGTCCTGAGTCAGGATGTTTGCACATGATCAGCGGTAAAGTTGCATTGCACCAACTGGCCCTTTCTTTTCTTTGGAGTTGAGTAGTGCCACTCAACCTCATAGTGGCCCTACTTTGAGTGACGTATGCCTCTCAGATTCTCTGCTTTGCCACTGCACTCAGCATTCAATTATATTCAACTTTGACCCACATGCCGGTGACCTTTCAAACACACTACCAAAGAGAGAATAGTTGCATGTGACGTAAGCAGAAGCAACAAAGCGATGAAAGACAAGCTCATAGTGCTACGAGCGAAGCGCCAGTCAGTTACTGTAGCACCATTTCACCGCAGATCGTGTGAAAGCAGCCTCAGGTAGCAGGGTGATCAGGTCATCAGTGTGTACAGGTCTAAAATGACCAGAGTACTGCAGGGTCAAATGCTTTGTTCTGCCCTTTGCATCACTATCCGTCTGCAATCCAGACACCATAAGTGCTTCTCTCGGTTTTACTGTGGCTATTTGGGCCTTTTCTTCATTCTCCCTTCCTTAGCACCAGACCCTCAAATCCATCCAACTAAACACACTTTGCAGATCTGTGTTACTCATTGTGAGTGTCAAGCTCAGCACCTTTTTAGGTGAATTAGCCACACAACAGTTGTGTGAAGTGTGTAAAGAGAAAAGAGGAGAGAATGATTATCTAGGAGACCCTTTAGTAGTTGAAGGTGGTCTTTACGTCTGAATTCTTCAGGTGTAGTATCTGTAGTACTGTTGTTTATCTCTTTACATTCACAATTTGATTAAATAGTCAAAATGTCATATCGGTTAAAGTAGTCTCTATGGAATATGTGCGCCTAAGGGTGTTTGTATACATAACATACTAGCATACCATAGCATCAGCCTCTACTGCAGCTGAAAAAATGCATGATTAACAGATTGAGTGGAAGTGCTGCTATGGGGGAATATAACAGCAGTTTTATTTTCCATGTTCAGTTGTTTGGATTAGTTGTACTACATTTCCATAACTGGGAAACTTGCTTTTCTGTATATAACACTTTTATTAAAAATAGAAAGTTATTTTTGGTATTATTCAGTTCTTTGTATCAATGTCCCTCAAAAGTAGTGAAAATAAGGACTCAAGTCTGGTGTTGTTCCAAATGATATTGGTCCTCTATGAATTCCTCATTAAACCAACTAATTACTACTCAAATCAAGAAGGGAGTCTTTGTTTTATTGGCTCAGCACAATAAAAAGACATCCCTAGAGCTCTGGCAAACAACAGTCCCATAACATATTAACATGAGGGAAAGAAAAAAAAAGTGTAATGAGTCATAATAAAGCTTTCTGGATTTGTGATGTTTGGATTATATCCATATAAGATGAAAGGAATATTGGAGTTAATAGAGGTTTGTGGCACAGGGGGAAGTTGGCATGTCTTGAAAGTAGGAGTACAAGTATTGTTGAGGCAGTATTGGGGACAACGTTGAACACTACACATTCTGTCTTTCCTTCTCTGTCACCCTGTCTCTTTTTATTTACTGACAAAAAACAATAAAAGCCTAATTAAGCCCCGGTGTAGATGACAAGCAAGAGGAGAAGAAACAGGGACATGAGAGAGGAGGAGGCAGAGAGGAGATGAAAACAAAGTGAAAGGGATGATGAGAGAAAGGACACCTTGGAGGAGAGAAAGAGAGGAGATAGAGAGAATGATGGGTCCTGACAAGAGAAAGGGGCTGTCTGCATATTCGCCTGCGTCAAATGCAGCGCCTTTGGGCATCAGAGTACACATACATACATACACACAAATACACACGCAGATGCATAGTGATAACCCATCAACACCGGCCAAGTGTTGTTTAATCCATCCTGACTTGCACTCAACAGAAAAAGCAAATTCACTTCCACTCACAGTCTGGAAACGGAGCGCTCTTCACATAAATGGCAGTGCTCTGAATTACCGTGTGTGTGTGTGTGTGTGTGTGTGTGTGTGAGCATGAGCCCACTGGCATGCATGTGTATGCACACTGTGTATAGCTCATGTTTTTATTTTTGTGATCTTTTTTTCTGTGTATGTGTGTGTGTGTGTGTGTGTGTGTGGGGTGTGTGTGTATTTCCGTGTACTGGNTTTTTCTGTGTATGTGTGTGTGTGTGTGTGTGTGTGTGGGGTGTGTGTGTATTTCCGTGTACTGGTGGTGACAACCTCTTCAACAGTACCCTCCTTCATTGTGTGACAGGCAGATAGCTAGGCTGCTCTGCTCCCTATTGTTAGGGAGCTGTCATCAAACCATGCTTGTGTAGCCAGTTACACTGCTTGTGTGTGTGCCTGTGTGTGTGTGTGTGTGAGGGGAGGGGGGTGGCAGAGTTCACACTTTGTTGTGTGCTTTGTTTGTGCTCATGCACCTGAGTATGTTTTTCTGTTTGTGTGTTGTTAATGAGTGTACTTGCTTGTGCAAATATGTCTTGTTCCATGTGTGTTTATGTGCGTGTGTACAGGTGAGTGTGTGTTTGATTTGTCTGTGCTACAATGAGAGAGAAGAGGAGATCAGGCCTGACAAGCTGTTGTTTGACAGACTGATAGTTTGGATGGAGCTCTCTACTGTACTCCCCACTCCTATCCATTGTTATGTGACTTGTCATTAAGCCCTTATTGCCCAGTCAAAATGGGCATGAGTGCTTGTTAGCCAGTATGCTGTCATTTGTGAAGAGGAGTAGGTGAGCCGAGCAGACACACAAACACACACACATACACAAACAGATTCGAGTGGGCAGAGGCATGCAAATTATTTTTGTTCAGTATCTATGGTGCTCAATGCATGATTATCATTCTCATATTGTCCTGTAAAAACGCACGAGCCATCCTGATGAAATTAGAGCCCTGCAGTGTTTAAAAAGTGAAGGAGAAAATTACTGAACATATTTTCAGAAATATAATGAAAAATAATTTACATAAGAGGTAAAATGTAGAAAAAGGGAAATCCATTGTCACCACTTTTTATTATGGAGAGCTTCAAAGAGATTTTGGGTGTCTAGTATTTTTGTAAAGCTATTTAATTGTAAAAAATTTGACTATAAGTCCTCTTTAAAAGTTATAAAGTACATTTTTTAAGGGGGGACTCCAACAATGTTATACATCAAATTCAGTTGTGTTTTCTTATACTCTCTGAAGTTCAATGCAGTGTTCGTAAGCATAGATGCATGAATATACGACTACTTCTATATATTTGCTTAGCAAACATCCTTGACATATTCTTGGACAGTCTGTGGACTCACTTGTATGGTGACAGACAGACAGACAGGCAGACAGATAATCCTCTCTGGTGTGTTTCCTGTGTCAAGACGGGACGTGGACAAACATGTGACATCACTTCCTACTGAGGGCAATCACACAGGAACTGAGCAGGAGCCTCTGGGAGTGCCGTCAATGCAAAAACAACCCACAGCCAAGAGCACACACACACACACACACACACACACACACACACACACACACACACACACACACACACACTCATACACAATCACCCCAGAGTGTCTGAGAACAACACTATTGTTAGCAGCAATCTCTCAATAAATTCTATTTGTTGACATATTTTTGAAGCATTGTACGTATCTGTCTACCTGTATTTATCCCAGTTTCACTTCTTTTGTTTTTCTGTCAATGTTTTTTCCCCTCAGTTTCATACACATTGACTTTGATCAGTTTTTATCCCCTCCTACAGCTACATACTACAATAAATGTGGGACTGTGTTAAGATGCACCTGCAATGATTATATTTATTATTGATTGTTATTTTTTGATGAATTGTTATATAATTTGTCAAAATAGTGAAAATGCACGTTAATGCCCACATCCTAAGGCACCATCCTCCAAATAGCTTATTTTATCTCAACAACAGTTAAAAATCCAAATGTATTAAAACTCCAGTAAAATAGAGGAGGGGATGTGCCCAGCAAACTTTTGTCATGTTTGTTTGATAAATGACTACAACAAAACTGGATAAAATATTTATCCTTGTTCTGCGTAGTGTTTACTGGCAATTCTGTAACTTTAGATTGTAAGTATCTTTTAAGTACCTTATACTGTATCTTAAAACATACCTGTTAGATGACATAAAATAAAATAAAAACAAAAAGACCAGCTGCACAAATCAACCTATCTGATAGGTTTTAAATTGATGAATTATGTACCCATTAAATGTATTTTAACAAAAAAAGTAATTTTTAAAGAAAAAAAAACAATAGAAGACAATGAAAATATGGGGT
Source organism: Lucifuga dentata (assembly GCA_014773175.1). Lineage (NCBI taxonomy): Eukaryota > Metazoa > Chordata > Actinopteri > Ophidiiformes > Bythitidae > Lucifuga > Lucifuga dentata. The sequence goes on along the minus strand of VXCM01001046.1, from coordinate 239,791 downwards.
GATACATTAACTTCTGGTGTCCCACTGCATTGGTTACACTAAAGTAGTATGCTGTATTAATATATACACTTTAAGCACAAACTGACTGATTAAGATGAAGACAACACTTTGTCAAGGGAGTGAGAAAAGGCCTGTCAGGAACTCAGTGCTTATCCCCTGACCTGCAGCACCTGCAGTACCTCTTATAGCCTGAAGGTGGGAGCAGTGGCTGTAATTTGGCAGCTGTGCTGAAGAAGACCTACAACACAGCAGCTCCTAAAACAAATGTCCACGCTGCTTGTTATAATATGTATATATATATATACACACACACACACACACACACACACACAGTNTTGTTATAATATGTATATATATATATACACACACACACACACACACACACACACAGTAGGAAGTGTAACAGACTTATTAAGTAATTATCTTCATATTTTTATATTCATCTATGAAATTCTTCTCTTTTCTCCTCTTCTCTTCTCTTCTCTTCTCTTCTCTTCTCTTCTCTTCTCTTCTCTTCNATTCTTCTCTTTTCTCCTCTTCTCTTCTCTTCTCTTCTCTTCTCTTCTCTTCTCTTCTCTTCTCTTCACACTTGATTACACATTGTGTCCCTTGCAACATATTTGCCTTGATGTGTGCTCTTATGTATGCTCTTAATTGACTGACCCATGGTTATGGATTGCCTTGTGGTCGGCACCAGTCGATACTGCCGGGTCTTAGCGTTCCTGGGTGAGAGGGGGAGAGGAGAGAATGGATGGGGAGAAAGAAAGAGGAAGAAAGAGATAGGTAAAATATTGATCAGGTGCACTGTGCATCGAATTCCAAGTTCACCTGACCTTCCAAACTGCTTGCATCATCACCGTAGTGTGCAGTTGATGTCCCCTTTCTTCCTTCTTTCTAATTTACTGTCCTTTTGTCTCTGCTTGCTGTGTGTGTGTGTGTGTGTGTGCGTGCGTGTTTGCGCTGTAGATAAAGCCTAAATTGATCTGTTTTGATTGTTCACTAAGAGTATCTGCAGCACAAGGCCCCTCAGTTGCGTGCACACACACACACACACACACACACACAGTTTCACATTCAGCCCCATTCCTGTCACTCCGCTCTCCTCTTTATTGCTGCTGTTGGCAACAGCAGTGAAAATTCTTTTAATTACTAGTCAGAATAACTTTTTCTGCCTCTGGAATGAACCAGGCTATTTGTTAACACCAAACTCTGAAACAGCTTCCTGTTCTAACATCTTCTGTCCACTAATCTGCGTTTACACATTTTGTTTTTTGCGGCCGGATTAGCCTTAGGCCTAACCAAAAGGGGGCTGTTTGTGGAAGATGTCTTGGAAGAGAAAGAGTGTGGAGGGGCTTGTATTTTTGAGGATGAGCTGTAACAGGACTGTGCATAACTGAAGAAATTGGTAGTTCACTCGAAAGATTTCTGAGTGAATGATCTGTTGATTATCATTGAATAAAGCCATTTGTTATTAAAGACCAAAGCCTATTTGCAAACATTATTGTGATGCCACTTGGAAAAAAAAATGTCCTTGTTGACCTGGATCCCACTGACTGATTACAATAATTGAATAAGAGGTGGCAGAGCTGTAATACAGTATGTTAATTGATTATCAAAAGCCATCAAATTAAGATAGGAGATCTGCTTGAATTTTTGCTGGGTCATTAAAAAAAAAATATGACCATGCAATACTGGAATTTATTAGGCTGGTAGCATAAAATGTCAGCAATTTCATCTATTAATTTGCAAAAAATTGATGGAGGTCTCATTACACCCCAGATTTACAGAGATGTAGTCGTGGGTCTGGTTTCCTCTGGAATTAAGAGGGAAAATAGATATTTGTTGATTTGAAAAGGAAATGAACCTGAACTGCAGTGCAGTGATACCATACAATTATCCAAATTACACTAAAACGCAAACTGCAAGCGAATGATTGGGTGGAAATGCTTAAGAGTTGTGTAGACGTACACCAGCATGTTTGCATGCAAAATGAAATGCACTGGCCATTGTTCTGCAGCTGTAAACACACATGCATACACACAAATACACACATACACACACTCCAGGGATGATTTCTGGCTAGGTGGATAAAGTAGTGCTATTGTAATTCGATAGATGGCTTTCCCTAAAATAATCTGCCTTAAACAGATGATCATTTTGGGAGTAGATTTGATTGATGTGGGACAGGCAGAGAGAGAGAGAGAGAGAGAGAGAGAGAGAGAGAGAGCATGTGAGAAAGAGGGAAAAAAAACTGTTATGTATGGCAAAGAACGTTATATTGTGCCAGTTGATGCCTTAAGCAGGACTCTCTCTCTCTCTCTCTCTCTCTCTCTCTCTCTCTCTCGTGTGTGTTTCTGTCTCTCTTCATGTTTTCATTGTTCTTTCACCTATCACACTCTCCTAGTTTTCCTTTCATCCATTCTCTCTTTCAGGGTGCTGTTGCGTTTTTTTTTTTTTTTTTTTTTTTTTGTGGTACAGGGCTTATCCCGCATTCTGTTTGACTCGCCAGATTTCAGTACACTTTCTCTTCTTGCAAATTTTGAAGGACATATTAAAAACGTGTGAATTGAGCTTTTTGTTGTTTTTTTGGGTTCAGATTCAGTTTAATTTAGACAAGAAAAACCAATATCCTACATTTATGGGCAGGAATGTATTTGATCAGGCTGTTGTGTTTGGCTCTCAGAATGGAAAACGATCATGCTTAATTTATTTTATTGCTCGAAAACAACCTCTCAAGCAAGAAGCGCAAATGCATCGCAGGAAAACAATTATTCATATCATTTAATTTGTGAAGCGTAAATGTGAACACCCCTGAACTCTCTCTCTTTGTCCCTCTTCATTCTTATCCCACATCCACCACCTTCCCTCTCATTCCTTCTGATATCCTGAGTGGCCTTTAATTTGCTGGAAAGAGAGATGTTGGAGGGGGAAAAAAAAACTGACCTCCCTTCCTTCCTCTCACTCCCATCTGCAGTGCATTTTGTGTTTTTTTTTGTTTTTTTTTTCCCCCTCTCAGCCTTGCCCCCACCTCCTCTCTCACTCTCTCTCTCTCTCTCTCTCTCTCCATCTTTTTCTCCCTCTCTCCTGACATAATCCTTCACTCAGGCCCCTAGGTTGCCGTAGAAACATCAATAACATTCCTGCTTGACAACATCTTAGTGCATTAAAGTGGTCGTAGGGAGACTAGGCCCAACTGTGACACAAACATGTGTGCGCACGCACACACACACACACACACACACACACACACCTTGGATNACTGTGACACAAACATGTGTGCGCACGCACACACACACACACACACACACACACACACACCTTGGATTCCTGCAAAAAATAGCAACGACTTCAAGTATCTAAATCACGGAGAAAATGGACCAAAAGTGAGTGTGAGTTTTACAGTAATTAAACCAGGATTAAAAGGAATAGGCTGATTAAAATAAAATATGCTCTGAGTGCAAAGTTTGGACAGCATGTTGAATCTGATTTTACACATACCGAGGTTTAAAATAATGTATGGAATAATTAGCATTTGTAAATAACTGAAGTATCCCTTTAACTTACCCTTTGTATAAGCTGTTATACCTATTAACATCTGATCCAGCACATCAAACTCATGCACATGCTGTGTGTCCCAGAGCTCTCTTTAATTGCCCATTGTCAAAAACAATCAGCCTAATTATAGTCATTTTGCAAATTTTTTGTCATATTTTGGTGGCATAATAAAGTAAACCGTGACAAGTCTTAAATGTCTTGAACCATCAGTACAGTGAATACCTTGTTTGCACTTTGTCTCATACCCACTAGCTAGTGCAGATTTACAGATAATTGTTTCTTTGTCACATCTTTTTTCATTTTATGATTTTTTTATTCATTTTTTTTCTTTGGCATGTGTCTATTGTAGGTGTTATTTATGGCAGCAGGGCATTGCGGCGTCAGGCAGATGTTGAATCAATGTAATGTGTGGCATTGGAGCTCTGTGGCCCTGCACTCTGACCTCCGTGTGTAAAGACAGTGAAAAGCCTGTGGGTCAATAGAGAATCAGGAATTTGCTCCATGTGCCTTTTTGGCATGAGTGGCCTTTAAAAATAGATCTTATTTGGTCAATTCTGAATTTCACCAAGAGCTGGAGGAAATATAGCTGCATATTATTTGGCATTTTAGGAAGCATTATCAATATTCTGGGTCAGAATCGTAGTTGCAAAGAAAAATCTGCTTTGTTGCCTCTCATGGAAAAGTGCCAGTTGTCAAGTACAGTAAAAAAAAGGCAAAGGATTTCTGTTGTGTATCTGGGACGCTTTTCTAAAGAGTCTGTGTGTAAGTGTATGAGAGTGGCAGTATCCACTAGAGTCCACTCTCGCCTTAGAGTAATATCATTTTATCTCTCTCTCTTTCTGTCTCTCCCTATCTCTTGCCCTCCCTCTCTCTCATTCGGTCCATCTCAATTAATACTCTCCCACCTCCCTTCGAGGGCCTATTATACATTAGCCCTCTAAATCGAATCTCATGGAAATTGCCAGGGAGACTAACGCTGCCAGTTTGACTGACACAGCACTAGATTTGTATTCAGCGCAAGGAAAAGACGAGAGGTGTATCACTCTCTCACCTACACATGTAAAAGTACACACCCACACAGACACACGAAGTCACCGGAACGGTCAGCCACAGCTTGCCTCTTGACTCAAGACAAATCAAGCAGTTTGGACACACACATACACACACAAAGACAGAGCAAAAGGCTACATAATTTAATGTCATACCTGCAGTAGGGGCAAGGAGTGTGTGTGTGTGTGTGTGTGTGTGTGTGTGTGTGTGTGTGTGGCTGCAGATTGCTCCACTGACAGACCTATCATCAGCCTAGTCAAATTATTCTGATTGGCTGCTGATTTCCTGATGGGGTGTCTGTTTGTGTGTGAGTGTGTGTCTCTTTTGATTGAAAGTCTGCGTGCTTGCATTCTTGCATATGTGATTTGTGTGTGTGTGTGTGTGTGTGTGTGCATGTGCTGTGTGATTTCCTGATGGAAGTCCTCTTTTCATCATTTGTTGCCATTCCCACCTGTCTCCACGGTGACTGCAGTGTGTCTAATCACATGGTGTGATTTGTGTTGGTAAAACAACGTGCCTTCCTCTGATGAGGGCCTCCCCCTAGTGTGTGTGTGCACATGCGTGTGTGTGTGTGTGTGTGGTATGGTTGTTTGATGCGGGCACCCTGAGGGGCTTCCAAATCAACATTGTCAAGATCTTGCTGTCCCATTATACAAAGACATACCCTTTTGTCTGATAAACACACACACACACACACACACGTTTATTAGATGCTTTTGCCTTTCAGTTGTTTTGTGATGGAATCAGGATGATTTTTCTTTATTACCTTTTCACACAACCTATGACATGCACACACACACACACACACACACACACACACACACACACACACACACACATGCACACGCACATTTTTACCTTGCAAGTCCACTAGTCTGACAACCACATAATGGACTAAAGAGGAACATGAAACAGATGGTTTTCCAGTTTGCCGCCTCACAAACAGGACATGTCAGAGAGGAGAAACAGGCAGGACGAGATTTCGAGTGAAAGTAGAGGCAGGAGGATCTTTAAACATGGACAGAAAGTGTTAAAAAGCATGGGAAACATACAGAGGAAAGATTCCCGTAGCCTCAGAGAAAACTGAGATGAAAGAAGAGAGGTACAGGGGTATGTGACTCTTTATACACAGAGCAGAATTTCTACTTAAATTCCAGATGTTTCTATCTGCACGATCACAAGTCAGAAAGCTCATTCATTTAGTTGTACATGATGATTAATTTATGCATTTTTTCTCATGATTTTCTAAGATTTTCCCTTTGACGTATAAAATAAATGTTTTTCTTTGTTGTTTTTTTTTATGCACGTACCTGCAGTTTGGGCACAACTGACTGAACCTCTTTGAAGAAATGGTATTTTCTGATGTTACTTTGAAAGCTAACATATCAAAGTGCTGTTTGTTGGACATCTTTTATATCTGACAATCCCTGCTAATTAGCATGTTACCTAATATGACCTGCTTTTTGTAGCAGTGTTGTCATGTGGAGTTAATTGTGAAGTTAGTTCAGAGTTTAGGTCCTTTTCAAGTACTTACGCTATTTTTCTATCATCTCTGTAATGGTTGCAAGGAGATAGAAGAAATAAAATCAGATTAGAAAAAAAGAGATGATATGAGGGGAAATAGCTTAATGTTTCTTTCCACTTTCTCTGAACCCTCAACTCCACTCCTACCCCTGCATCCACTCTTCACCCACGAGATTCTGTGTGTTGCCAGATTGTGCCAGGTTGTGAAACATTAGTGCCATGCAATATTCAGTAGGACTAAGTCAGGCTTTTAGCATCAGGCATTTTTCGTCTGTATGTTTCGAGGCAAGCAGTTTGATTAGCTAGCGAGAGAGCTTTCACTGTTTTGGATGGGATTCTTAGGCTGGATTTACACTACAAGTCTTGATGCTCAATTCCGATTTTCTGCCTATATCTGATGTTTTGTTCAGCGTATTTACATTTTCTTTTTTAAGCGGCTCATATCTGATACCTGTATTTACACAGTTTTTACCTGTAGTAGCCCAGTGCACATTTCTGAGATGGATATAAACAAAACACTCCAGTGGATGAGAGAACTGTTTAAAAATATAATCAGCAGGTTAAAACTTGAACATGCAGAGAAAAAAATTCTGATATGTTGTGTGAGCGTTTATTCTATCGGGACGTGTTTCATCAGGCGGTCATGGAGGAGAAGCAGGTGAAGTTTTGCTGTAACGGTAACTGTCACACTAACATGTCTATTTGACATAAACATACGTCAGTGTGTCTGATAAATGTAGTATGTCTTCCATTTCTGTTTACAGAGAGCGATCATTGTATTGATCGCTTACATCATCCATATGCAGATAAGGTAGAACATGATGCCGGAGTCGGAATGGGAAGGAAATTCTGATCTGTGTATTTAGACAGCATTCGCATTGGCGGATATCCGATGCGTATCCGATTTATTTCTACATATTCAAGTGGCCCAAATCCGATCTGAGCATATCCGATTTCACGTGGATTTTTACCATTTACATCTTCAGGAAACATAACCGATACGTGTCGCATGTGTGCAAAAAATCGGAATAAGGTTGCATGTACGTGGTAGTGTAAATCTAGCCTCAATGTTTGTATGGCTGCTGGAATATGGTGCCGAGTAGGTTGTTCTTCATGTTTATACCTTTAATGTGTGTGGATGTGGTACATACTGTATGTCAGGTGTCCCATCTCAAATGATCTTCTGTCCTTTTGAACGTGTCCAAGATGGTTGAAAAGTGAGAAGTGATGTGACAATCTTTATACTTTAGTTGGTATGTACACGTGTGTTCTTTAGTTTTGATCTGCTTTTTGACACTCAAGAGTGACCCATAGCACCGATTCAAAAAAGATGTCCGTATGAGATAGTGTTTGTAGGAGTGTTTTCTTCGATAGGCTTTGTGTTGATCACCTCTGACACAGCCACGTACGCGTTCTCGCACAATATTTCCTCTTGCCATATCACAAAGCACTGTGCCTCTTTCTTGAACAATGATCCATAGAAAATCAGACAAAGCCATCGGGAACACCATGCTATGGCAAAGCACAACTCAGGCCTGCAACTCACACACATGAAAAACTGTACAAACACATGGAAGCCATTGTATTAAGAAGAAAACATTTTCTGACTCTTTCCATTCTCCCTCAATATGAATCTGCTTTGGGAATGAGAGAGGAAAGAAGACTGAACAGTTAGGCTGTTTGGCTGTCAGTTCACGTATTGTTGTTTCCTACCCTTCCTCTGTTCTCACTCATCCTCTCCAGTGGCTCCTCCTCATCCTCGCCCTCTTTGTCCATNACCCTTCCTCTGTTCTCACTCATCCTCTCCAGTGGCTCCTCCTCATCCTCGCCCTCTTTGTCCATTTCCTTGCCCATCGTGAAAGTATGGGATCTCTACTTTATTGCACAATCAACAGTAAAAGAAAGGACACGCACAGATTTTCACGTTATTATTTTGATTACGAGGTCTTTTTTTTTTTTTTGAAACCACTGCAGCGTTTTAATGTGAAAAAAACACTGATCCACTACTCTCCCTCGCTGCAGCATCACTTTGCACACTGAGTGGAAACACATTTTTAACATCAGATTCATCCTGACATTCAACTCTGCTAAACACAGTGGAATCTGATCACTATTAATTCAGAATTAATTAATTAATTAGTGTCAGTATTAATTCTCTTCAGCCTCCTCCATCCGCCTGCTTGTTTTTTCTACTTTCTGTTTTGCCACATTTAATTCACACACTCCCCTTTCCTCATTGTCGTGACCGCCACTCTTTCCTTTCTTCCTACTTTTCTCTCCCCTTCCTCCATTTGTGGCATTTTCCTTTCTTCACAATTCTTCTCTGCCTGCCCTATGTCTTCCTTATCCCTCCCTTTCTCACCTCTCAAGGCCAAAACTTTACAATTCCACCACTACCAACTAAGACCTATTATCTCTCAGGGCAGGCAGGATCCTGTATGGACATGTATCTCTTTATATATTTCTATCTTTTATTCTCTCCCACCTACACGTCTGTTCACTCATTCACACACTCACGTTAATATTCTGAAGCTCCAGTAAACTGTTATACCTACACAGGCTGTCTACCCTTCTGTTAATCCACCATCTTCTTCCTTCTTCCTCCCTCTCGCTGTCTTCCTCACTCATCCAGCCAAACAGCCGCTCTTGAATAATTGCAGTGAGGAATTTTCAATGCATACGTGATGGGCCCTCTGAAGCATCCCGCTATCCCTCTCTGAAAGTCTATCCCGTCTTCTTAATCCTACCTTGTCTAACTGAAGAGTTACACACACACATGTGCGTGCACACACACACACACACACACACACCAGACTGGATAAAAGCAGCTGACTGCAAGGGGACATGCATATGGAAAGAAGCATATCTCTTTTTTGCACTATGTTACTCGATACACACACTCAAACTGTTTGTAGGGCCCACTCATGTATACAGTCACACGGGCACACACACAAATCCTTACACACACATGCAAGTGCAAACATGCACAGCTGTTCACATACATTGACAGGTCAAATGCTGTTTGTAACATGACCTTAATGAGAAGTGGTTTTCTGTATAGCAAAACACTTGAGGTAGTTGATCATTCACTGCAACCTGAACAATAGTGTAGTGTGTGTGTGTACTTGTGTGTGTTTGTGTATATATATATATATATCTATGTACGAGATTGTACATTATTGTGGAGTGTTTTAACACTATTATGATTAGTGCCGTTATGTGTTCTGAAGTGGGAGGAATAACATCCATTTCTAAATAGACACAAACATAATTATGTTTTAGCATGGGTGTGTGCGTGCACACACACACAAAACACACACATGCACACACTCCACAGAAAACAGCACATCCCATGGAGGGACTTTTGAGAGGTGGAATTTAGTGTTATTTAGTTAAAATTTACTGCAAAAATTTTTGCTCAACCTGAGGAAATTTAGACACGCACGCACATGCACACTTACAGAAATACACAGTCACCTCTCATCACTGTAGTTAATCNCCCCCAGTGGTGCAGTCATAATTTAAAGGTGTTGTCTGTGTAATTTCTATGGATTATGTGATTAGGAAGCTATTGTGGCAGATTAATGTGTGAATGAGGTTAACCCATAATGAAATGGCTTTTGTCAGCCTCTGCCCTGTGCAGCCTATTGTAATGCTCTGTCCTTGTCCATTTGTGTGTGTGTGTGTGTGTGTGTGTGTGTGTGTGTGTGTGTGTGTGTTAGAGAGAAAGCAATGGAGACAGGTGGGGTCCAGAACATTCTAATCTTTAAGCCAGCATATTTATTTATGATCATATGTCTCCATTTATTTTGTTAATGTATTGGGTATTAGTCCGGTTTTAAGCCCATCCCACCTCACCCTAGTTCTCCTCTCCTCTCCTCTCCTCTCCTCTCCTCTCCTCTCCT
>VXCM01001046.1:211526-229562 GCA_014773175.1 Lucifuga dentata | reverse complement strand
CTCTCCTCTCCTCTCCTTTCCTCTCCTCTCCTCTCCTCTTCTCTCCTCTGGGTGACAGACTTTTAAGAGCAAGAAGCTGTTGTTGGATCTAGATGGAGTGTTGAATAGACGCGGCATGGTAGCACCGCCTCGAGCCAGCTGTCACATATAGAACATTCAATACTCTCTCTCTCTCTCTCTCTCTCTCTCTCTCTCTCTCTCTCTCTCNCTCTCTCTCTCTTCCCCTCTCTCACCCTCTCTGGTGCTGGACTGCTGTCGGCTCAGGTCATTCCAGATAGGACTCTATCTTGGGATGATCTCACTGACAGCACCCACTTTAGCCTAATCACTCCATTTAGACTGGAGTGACCCTGAGGTTGGAGGGAGGGAGAGAGAGAGGGAGGGAGGGAGGAANAGAGAGAGAGAGAGAGAGAGAGAGAGAGAGAGAGAGAGAGAGAGAGAGATGAACAGTTACTAGCCTGCAGGAGGAGCACAAAGAGAAGGAAATAAGGGATGAAATGGGTGAGAAGTGCAGGATTGCCAGACAGATGTTGAAAGAAAGAAAACGAAAGATGGCAAGCAAGCTTATTTTAGAGGCTGTCTATGAAGCATGATAATTGTTAGCTGAAATGAAGAATGTTTTGTTAACCTTGGGGTGTTTGTGTGAATATATTCACGTGTCTATTTATGGATGTTCACCTATTTGTGTGAGGTTGTTTGTATGCCTGTGCAGCAAAAAGGAGAATGAGTGTGTGGGTTAAAGTTGAGCTGTCACCTAGATTTCACCCAGCATCCTATTGTCTCTCTCTCTCTCCACCACAGCCAATTGGTAGGATAGCTCAAATATCTCACTTCCTCTTAAAAAAAAATTGTTTTGTCCAGACAAATTTCACTGCCACAATTAAACAATGTGGCAGTGCTGTGACATCTTTTTTCTTTAAGTCTCTTGGTTCTTTTCTTTAGTGGCTTTTGTACTGCAGGAACCTTTCAGGAACTCCAGAAACTTTTCAGGAACTCAGAACTTCCTGAAAAGTTCTAAGGAAGTCAGGAACTTTTCAGGAACTCTTCAGGAACTTTTCAGGAACTCAGGAACCTTCCTTTATTTTGCACCAAGAACCACTACTGGAACTGTAGTTCCTGAACAATCTTTTAATTCCGACTCCAGGGTAGGTAGTCTCTGATAGCTTACGAACCGCCGGAGAAAGCTTGCAAGACCAAACAACACTGGTAGTTCGTATTTAGCTTGTTTTGTACACAGCAAAACAGCAACAATGAGGTTTCAAGACTTTTGAAGAAGAAACTCTGGACTCATGAGAGGTGCAACCCTTCTATTTGTGCAGAAGAATAGCTCGAGACTTTGAGCCTTCCACTCGAATGAAAAAATATTTTAAAAGACCTCCCTAAGTTTCTTGGAACTCAGAAATACTCATAATGTGAAGTGGTGCAAAAGAAAAAAAGAAGTAGGTTGATTCCCTACTGTGTAATATCAAAGGGTGAAAAAGTGGAGCAAAATGGACAGTCCTATATTGTATACGAAAATATTAAGTATTATTCCTTATGTGTGGCGCTCTCTCTGCCTTCCCTCCTGACTCCCATTCTCTTTCTCTCTCTCTCTCTCTCTGCCAAGCCAGATAACCTCCTGTCACTTCTCCATCACGTCTCCTCTCCTGTTCTTCCATCCTCCTTTCCATCCGTTCTTCCTCGGGTGTCCCTATTCATCTGCAATGATGGAGTTGGTCTGACTGGCCACTGCCATTCAGCGTTGGAGAATGAGGCACACACACACTCACACAAATTTTGTGTTTGCCACCCATTTACCTGATTCAATGCCTCTATTCTCTGGCTTCAAATTGACCATTGGCTAGACAGATGGACAGATGACCTATGGTGGTCCCTGTCTTTCTTTCTTTCTTTCTTTCTTTCTTTCTTTCTTTCTTTCTTTCTTTCTTTCTTTCTGTACTCTTCGTGCTTTCAGAATACGTTCTTTTCCAATTTCTCTCTCTCTCCCGCTCTCTTTCTACCTCTCTTTCATAATAATCAGCCAACCTATACCAACTTATGCTAAGACTTTGCTTTGATCTTTAATTTGGTGTTTCAAAGTTTCTACACAGGCTTTAACAATAAAGGTGATGAGTTTGATTGTGTCAATTACTGTATGTCTCTTTTCTGGACTCTTCAAGTTACATGTGCAAATACAGCAGTAAATGTAGCCAGTATGTGTTTGCAAAGTGAAAATGCACAGCAACTTTGATATTCCGCAGAAAGGTCTGCCTTTGATATCTCCTGAGCTCTTGTATCATACATAACTGTGTCTTTGTCAACAGTCTGCAGGCCAGATCTTTTCCATCTGAGGTTAATCCCACAGAGAGAGGGGGATCCCAAACCTGAATATTACCAGAGCTCAAATCTCCTCTGAGTAAGACACCACTCACATCTCACACCTTCACACAGAGGGGTTTGCATGTCAAGATAAGTGGAAGAGGTAAAGGGAGACAAACACACTCCTACACAGTACACTGAATGGAAAGTATACACACTTGCACACACGGAATAGAGGCATATAAACATATACACACACACACATACACAGACTTATAGAACCATACATAGAAGACACAGTACATACAGTATACATATGCACACTCGTACACAGAGACACACTGACAGTGTGCTATCTCCACTCTTCCCTCTGCAGTAGGCAGATAAGTGGCATAGTCAAACCAGCAAGGGAGAAACACTCTACTAGATAGTCCCAGAAGCTAAACTCCATACACCTGCAGCATGTGTGTGTTTGATGGTATTAAAGCAGAAGTGAATTCTGAAATATTCTTTGAAATATTCTTCTTGAATTTGAATCGAAACTTCATCAGAGCATAACTTATAAAAGTTGGTTCATGTTATTAAACAAAGCTTGTTTTATGTCTTTTATGCTATTAGTATTGTTAATATCAGTGTCATATTGTATCATATAGTGGCTATTTGTTTTAGCGGTGAAAGGTGTGTATTTATGTATAAATACTACAAAATATATACTGGTACAAAATTCCCTCATTTGTTTGTTTTACTCTTTTGCCTCGTATAATAGTTACCCCTCTATCTTATTACCAGCAATGTACAATTACTAAAATTATCATTAACACTGATGGACACATTGGGGGGGGGGGGGGGGNGGTCATAAAACACAGCGCCAGATTTAATGTGTTGACAAGGGTAAATAGCCATGCTGCCTCATGCTTGTTACCAGCATCTTTTGTTTGAAAGAGGTGTTACTACAGTATTTCCTTATTTACATGTGATTCATAAAACACAGATCACAGAAAAATTAAGACCTGTTTGAGTCTGGTGATAAATTTCAGCAGTATGAAATCTGGTTGACATCTTAAATTGTACTTGGCCTCACATGTGTTCGTGATCACTAAATTTGATATTTAAAGGAACATACCAGCGATCGTGCATGTTTGCACGTAATATATACAATCCATACATTCAGCCATTTCCTGAAATATAATACTTTAGTGGTAAATTTCAGAATTTGTTTTTCCTGCCTTCTGGACTGACATTGGTTTCAGTTCATTCCAGGTACGCTATTAAAATGAAACATGTTCAAACATGCACTATCACTATGGTCGCTATGGTATGGTCCTTTAATCCCACTCAGTTACTCAATCAACATATTTAAATGGCAGTTTTGATCTGATCTTGCACACATTCTAGTGGTACTGCGCCTCTTCCTCAAGCGTCACTGTGCTCTGAGTCTTTCTCACACACGATACACAGCACATGTACACACACACATACACACACACACACACACACACCCCTCCCTTGTGCAGAGTAAGATCTCGTATTTCTCTTATATTAGTGCTGATCTCTTAAAATGTGGAGATCTAAAGCAGAGGATTTAGATTTCTTTTGCCGATTTAACATGTCATTTTTCTGATGGCACCAGCAGTGCAAAGTGTGGCTCTTAAATGTGAAGCAGCTCATTATCACGCCAATCTTCTTTGGCTTTTACCTGTGACACCTGACAACAACGTTCTGTTAATGAGACACCGATGTGCTGATTAACATAAGGGAAGCTTTACAAATGAGCTTAATTTATCACAGCGCTTATTAGTCTGACTAGTTATTATGACTTTTTTTTTTTATGAATTTCACCCATTAAATTTTGCCATGTTGCAATGACTGTCATCCATTATACAGTATGTCACAAGTTATAAACCTTATGAAAAATAAGAAAAAACTTCTCCCACTGTTGAACATTACATCACTGCGCCACTGTAAACAGTACTTATTAACACAATTTACACAAAATTACATGATATCGCCACATTAAACCTGTATCCTCCTCTCTCATATCCCGACCTCCTCGGTTATTGTGGTTTACATGCAGAAAAAGATGAAAAATTTTAATCTTTGTAAGAATCATACAGAATTTACAACCATGGTAAAGTAGCAAACCTTCTTCATATAAAAACTCTTGTTAAGAGTGAATTCCTGGGCCCTACCCTGATTATTCCCTCTAATGTTCATCTTATTCAGTCCCCATTGCCCTACTCTGCCACCATGTGTGTTCTCATTATTTGTATAGTCATGTGTTTACAGTTTTATCAAGGATTAAAAGGACAGCCCAGACTATTACCAACCCACAATGAGAAGGAACTTAGTAATGACCCAGTAACAGTAATGCAGTTTTTTACTCTCATCTTTGTATTGTCCCTCTTTAACCCCTTGCTGCCTGTGTCAAACCAGTTGCATAACGAGGCTAGCTGGTTGCTTAAGTTTTTAGTTGTTAGTCCTCCTGAGACTCACACACACACTCATCTGTCTTCTGTGGACTGTCCACAAGCAGCACTGTGATCCCCTTTGTAGTCTGCCCCTTAGTTTGGCAAATGATAAGGTCACTGTTTATCTATAAACCAATTCTAAAGCATGACTTAGTTTACCTTAGTTGACCAAATATAAAATACAAAAATGCAAATAGACTCAGTTCAGCTCACTTTAACCACTGTCCTTGAATGCAATTGAAGCTTTTTTAAAAAAATTTTAAGCAAGTATTTGAAACTTGGTTATTGTGCTCATCAGTGGATTTTAATCTGTGACTGATTATTTCTTCTTTGACAGAAACCAAGGTGCTTCTGAATGTGTTTAGTTATTTGAATGCTTACATTGTCATTCTGGAGAAGTGATACTCATTGCAAATACTGCCAGATTTTCCATTTTATGGTTACAGGATTTTCCTCATTGAATTGAATGAACCCTGCATTTCCCCCTCATGGAAATTGTTTCTCACAATCTGCCTTAAAAACCAAACATAAACATTTCACACATTGTGCACGAAGGGGAAGTAAACACATAATACTCTAAATATCAACAATGCAGTACGTTTAGCATATACACAAAGTGTGTTTTGACCTTGTCTTGTCAGGCTTTGTCGGTATCTGTGCATTTGTGCATGTGACCTGATGTGGTGTCATACACCAGAGTGCTGGTCTGAAGAGCTCCATTGATCTGCACAGTAACCAATAGACCCTCTGCAAAGCCTTCTGGATGATAAAAACACAGAAGTTTATCTCCTAGCAACATACAGTAACACAATCCCGAGGTCTTTCTTTCTGTGTCAGTCTTTTTCCTTCTTTCTTCTTTTTCTCTGCTTTCTCAGAGCCACTTGAGTGGAATACTCGTTTGACTGCCACTATTCTGTGTGTGTGTGTGTGTGAGAATGAGTGAGTGTTTTCCCTCAGGGGTGCCTGTGCATGTCCATCTCTGTGCTTTCTACCATGCAGGATAAAAGGCTTTCAACTGTGACTGCTGCCAAATCAGCCCCTGCCACACCACCACAGTTCCACTCCACCACCAGTTAACTATCACACTGCTGTCATTAGAGAGAGGGAGAGGGAGAGGGGGAGAGAGAGAGAGANAGAGAGAGAGAGAGAGAGAGAGAGAGAGAGAGAGAGAGAGAGAGAGAGAGAAGGAAGATGAGAGGAATAGCAGGCTCAACAATCTGGGTCAGAGGATTCAGACGACTGAGCACCAGTGATATGTTTCTGATCAGGCACTGGTGTGGACAGATGTATAGGAGTTCTCTCCCTCTGGACTGTCTTGCATGTGAGCATGAGGCTCAGTGAAAGCTACTGTCAAAGGGCACTGACTATTTTTAAAGGGACAATACTAGTGATACAGTTTGGAGAGTATATTTCTTCCTGAACTTTATGTATTTCTTGTTGAGACTGGATATTGGTGGATGACGTAATGCAGGGAAGGATCAGTGATCTAACAAGACTTAATTTATTTATTGTGTGGTAAACACAATATAAAGAGTTTTGATGAAGATTCTCAGTCATCCAGGTGGTAGATATGCTGTATGAAAACTCAGGTTAATTAACTGGATTCAAGTTTTTTTAAATTCTGAAACGTTTCACCATCCATCCAAATGGCTTCGATTTCTGACTGAAGAAGCCATTTGGATGGATGGTGAAACGTTTCAGAATTAAAAATCTTGAATCCAGTTGACCTGACTGAGTTTTCATACAAAATATAGGGAGTTGTTGATATAAAAATAGAAAACTATACATTTTGCTAAAACTCTGAGCAAGGTCATATTTGCATATTCATAGATTTTGGAATCCTCAGTTAAGAAAGATTCAGTGTTCTTTTTGAACATTTTTCAACAATTTATTTTGGAAAAAAATTATTGGACAAAATATTTTTCAGTTTTTTAAAAATCTTAAAATGTATGTGGAGGGGGTTTTTCTGAACTCAATCCTCTGACACTTGTTATTTAACTAGTAGGAGTTTCAGTTGTGGCTGCTCATTAGCACCCAGTTTAAAAGATTAAGGGGACAGTTCCTCATATTACATTTAAGGAGTTTAACTAACAGCCTCCCCAAAGTGTCTGACTGAATGGTTAATGGGGCACCGTGTTATCTAACCCTTATGATAGAGCCAGCCCAAAACATCCAACTTACAGGGTTAAGGGGGTACTAACCCTGCCCTTGTATTAGTACATAATCCAGGTAACCTGCCTGTTGACAAATGTGTATTGGAGGTCCTAAGTGGTTTTATGCAACTAAGTCCCTTAACAGATCAGACAGCTTTCCTTCATGTCCCACACAAGCCATGTGCAGGATAAGATGGCTCTCGTATACAGAGCCGATTGACCTTTAGCACTGAAAGCTGTCTTTACATTAGTGTTGGCATTACTGATGGGAGGGGTAGGGGTAGTTCATTTGCAGGTTATGTACTGGATACTGTAGCATTGAACACTGAGCCGCTGTAATAGGATGACAGTCATTGAGCTGAAGGCTGACAAAAGTATTCTGAATCTGACCGCAAACTTAATGTTGATGGTATGGTTATACAGCTTTATCCCACTGATACCAACAGTTATAACAGTGCACAAATGGATGTAAAGGTCACGTGTGCTTACAATTAAACACTTTTTTAATTGAATGGAATACTGTTGTGGGCTAAATTTCCACTTCAGGGACGGCTAAACTTCTGTTCAATCAGAAATGAAGTGGAATTAATTTTTGAGTGAGTGTGACCTGATTGTTGGGCGAGTTGAAGAGTTTGAAGAGGAAAATCAGTGCAAATGACTATTGGTGCTTGTGAAAGTTTCTGTACTCTTTCGTCGTTTTAACAGATGGCTGTGCTCTGAGTTAATCCTAGTGTCAAGAACAGGCAAGTGACACTAAGATACAGGGTTTTTATGAAAATAGAGCCCAGGAACAACAGACTGTTTATGGCTGCTTAAGCACTTTGGAAATCGCAACCCCTCCCCAGCTAAACCCTGCCTGTAGCCTTATCCTTATCCTGTTGCTATGTGTAGTTGTATTTCTGTGCATGAAAGTATTCATTTGTACAGGCAGTGTGAAAATATGTATCAGCACAGTTCTCTCACATGCCCACTGTGTGTGCTTGTGTGTGTTGGGCGAGGTTTAGGCTGGGTCAGGTAATGATAGGTTTTCCTGTGGGTTCACCAAGTGGTCAGTGTTAAAAGGTTGCTTAAACCACTTTTTCCCTGACTTGACCTCTTTGCGACCCAGATTAGCCCTGTCCAATCTGGCCTGGCCCGGCTCGGTCTGGGCCCTCGGTCTGTGAAAACCATGAGGCAACAGAAACCTGAGGGACTGATCTGTATGAGTACAACCACTTTGTATCTGCATTTAGACTACAGCTGCTGGTTATCAGTAGATATTGATGGAAAATAATACTAATCAGTTTATGCCTCAAAACTTCATGTTGTTCTACCTCTGCCAGAAATACAAGCACAGTCAAGTAACTGAACTTTCTAATATTTTTGTTTTGAATACAAAAAAAAAAAAAAAAAAAANAAAAAAAAAAAAAAAAAAAAGTACTAAATTCCCCAAAAGTTTAAAGGAAAAATATGGATCTGAGGAGCTTCATGTAGAAACATGCGCACGCACGATTCTCTGTGACCCTTGCCCTTGCTCTTCACATTCATGGACAATGAATGACAGTCAAAATGAAATCATCACAGAAAATTGGGGCAAATTAGGAGCAATTAATGACAGTGACAGGTGTGTTCCTGTCTTCTAAGACCAGAGAGAGGGAGATGACCAGAAAGAGGGAGCGTGAAATATGTTATTCATTATTAGAATTAGAAATTCAACAGGCAAAAATATAGAGAAAATGGCTAAAGCAGTCAGGATAGGTCAGGCAGGTAGCTCGTCAACTACTTATTCTGACAGCTAGTCGTAGGTCACGTAGACACACAAAGGCAATTGGAGATTCTCATCTTATCACCCATCAGCTGCTGGTGGGAGAGCACCGGGTGCAGGTGAAATCTCAAACTGTACTTGGGCATGGAAGTGTCTACAGTGAGGGAAGTTAGAACAACTAGGCGAGAGGTTCTCTTCCCTAAAGCCTCAGTGGTGACGAAAATCCCTAAGAGAAAAATCCTGAGCAACAAAGCATAGGTTAACAAAGTGGCAAAGAAAGGGAGGGGGGAGTTTGACACATAAATGGAAGAGAGAAGAAGAGAGGACTGCATTTTGACAGCAGAGGTGAGGGGTCAGATGTAATCAGCACCTCTGTAATTCCTCTCAGCAAGTCAATTCTCTGTTTGTTTGTTTTTAATATTCTCACTCTCTCTTTGTGTGTGTGTGTGTGTGTGTGTGTGTGTGTGTGTGTGTGGAGTTTGGGGGGGCGTAAAATGAGAAGATGAGAGACGACTATCAGATGGCATGCGAATGCAATGTTAGCCTACCTGCAGCTCACGTTTTGGTGCTTAGATTATTTTATTGGCTACATTGGAATACATTTTTCAATCTTTATCTTTGCATACTTGCATATATAGATGTGTGCGTTTGTTTGTGCATATTTGTTGGAGATGAAGGGCAGAGGGGTTAAGAAGATGTATTTGGTATAAAAAAAATCTCAATCTACATGGTTTTTCGATCTCTTTATTTCCTTCCTTTCTTTCCTGTCCCCCCCAACCTTTTTCCTTTTCCATTCAGTTTGTCAATCACTTTCGTTGCTATGGTGACTGTGAGCATTACATTAACATGGAAATAACACATTACATATGCTTGAGTTTGTATGTTTGCCATATGGCATACATTATGTCTCAACGAGTGTGTGTGTGTCTGTCTGTGGACATCTCTCTCTCTCTCTCTCTCTCTCTCTCTCTCTCTCTCTCACACACACACANCATCTCTCTCTCTCTCTCTCTCTCTCTCTCTCTCTCTCTCTCACACACACACAGCTGTCCTTTACACCAAGTTGACTCTGTACCTGCTGGGTAACAATGTCATATGACCCTTATGCTCACAAGCATCATACAGTACACTAACCAGCCTCTGTTCTCCTAGCTGACACAGCTGGCTCACATGAACTGTGTGTGTGTGTGTGTGTGTGTGTGTGTTACATTGAGCAGCATTGTTGAGGAAACAACAGGGTCGATAATTGGACATGTCCATTGCATACAAACATGCACAGTTCCCTCCCTATCGAGGAACTATAAACATGTAAATTAGAGCAATGGTGCTCTCCTCCTTTTCTACTCCCTCCATTCCATCGCTCATCACCACATACGTCTAGGCTGCAATCAGCCTCTCTGAGAGAATCAGGCTGCGTCTAGTCAGGTCTGACAGGGACATCAGCTGCATCCTTAGGCAGCGGGCTCTGCATGGTCATTAACATGCACAGCAGGGGACAGCGTGTGCTGGGATGGACGGGGAACTGATGGACAACTTATCAGTTGGAGTTAGAATAGAAAGTAACAATCAAAGTCAAATCGTCAAATTGTTTTTACTTCATGTGCTCAGGTTTTCAAACCAAGCAGAGAGGGTGAAAATCTGTTAAATCAGTTTTCCAGCCAGTCAGCCAGTTCCCAACCAGCCAGTCAGTAAGATAACTTCCTGTCAGTCAGCACTTTCAATAGTTAATCATTCAGTCAGTCAATCAGGTAGTTTGTCAAACAGCATTTCAGTCAATTTAGAGTCAGTCATCTATCTCCCTGCTCCTCTATAAAAGGCAGCATTAGACTAAGTAGTGCTGACTAGCTGTGCAAGTAGCAGTTTTGCATCTCTACAGAAAAGCCTCCATCAGGATCCATACAACACCAGCAATTGTGGAGTCTGGGAGGCCACGGAAAAGGTAATTTGAGCAAAAGAAAATGACACCTCAGGGGAAAAAAGGGAAGATCGAGCAACAAAAAGAAAAAGCAACTAGAAAGAATAGAAGAGAAAAATACATGGTGATTTACGCAAAAAGTCCCAATGACAGGGAATTGGCCACAGATACCTGACTGTGTTATTATATCACCATCAACAATGCCACGCTCCTCTGCCGGGGGAAAGACAACAAGCAGTTTAAAAGAAAGGAAAGTAAAAAAAGAAAAAAGAAAAAGATCTCCTAGACACAAACAAACCCACAAACAAGCATGTTTTCCTTTCAGCTCGTGCAACCATTGCAAGGCTATCAATTCAACCTCCCTGGGTTTTTTTTAAATGCCATCATTGTTCGGCTCTTATTGTTGTCATATTGTTTGCCAGAGTCCAGGCAGGGCCAAGCAGAGGAGGTGGTATCAAGAAGAAGAAGGGACAATTTGATGGATGTTTGTTGATATCTAGACCACTAGGGCTCTGATTGCCTAACATTAAACCAGCAATAACAGGCCAATCATCCCACTTACACCTCCACACGCCAAGCAGCCGAATTGGATCAAACTGGCTTTCTCTCTCTCTCTCTCTCTCTCTCTCTCTCTCTCTCAGTCGATTCCTTGCTCTTTTCTCCTCTCTCTTGACATGCTTATTAGCTGATATTGATCCAGGCTGGTCAATTGTCAGCTCCTCTCATCCACACCATATTGACAGCATAATCAGGGAGAGGGGAATAGAGGGAGACATGGAGGGAGGGAGAAGACGATAGGCAGATGAAATTTTCTGTCAGTGGGTAGATTATTGGCTGCTGGCTTGTTGACCCACAGTGAGCTACTCATACCTCCTGGACACACACACACACGCACATACATTTCACATTTTTGTGTATTTGCACAACTTGGATTTGGATTCAACCTAAGATTTTGGACTGTTTTCCTCATTAACTTAACGCTGTATTGATAAACAAGACATTCTGAAAAAGGCACAATCTCATGAATGCCACATTAGGCAACACCTACATTTCTGAGCAGCATAGCACTGAAAAAAGTGAAAAATCAGAACTTAAGAGCTATAAGGCTATACTCAGCTTTGCAGCCTCACAAAAAGCTGACAAGAAGGGAGGAGCCTTCCAACCAAAAGAACATCAATAGATTGGAGGAGGCTGCTAGGGCATCAGTACTGTCATTGAGGATGTAGTAGTAGTAGTGGTAGTAACTTTATTTCAGACACGGGTCCATAAAAAGAAAGACATACAAATAAAACACACATAAAACAGGAGTTAAAAAATAATGGCACAAAATGTGTTGGACTGTGGCTTCACATTGTTGATTTCCCAGAAATTGTGTGTTTGGGGGTGGNATTATGGTATTGGCTATGGGGGTTTATGTAAATTAGAAAATGAAATCTCATTTGAGAAGTGGAGTGTCACGTCACATATGCTACTTTTGTTGTGACTGTGCCATAGAGCTTTCCCTGACTACCCTGCCTCGCTGCCCAGCTTCAGGGCTCCATCTCTGGAGACAGGAGCAGCTGGCATGGCCCCGCTCTTGCTGGAGGGTTAGCACCCATGTCACATTCTCCCTACTGCTGTGCATATACACACATACAGAAACACACACACGGGTCCTTCTGCACATTAAGTTTTAATCAGGCACTTAGCTGGGCATCTGTTACGGCTCTGTCCGAGCGAGGCGTTAAGGACCTGTTGCCGCAGGTTACAAGCCTAACAGATCTGCTGACTGATAGAGTGCTGGCCCACTTAGCAGCTAAAATCACATTCATATCTGCATGGGCTAAGTAATCTGCAGAGTTGACCCCTAAACTATAACATTTCACTGGCACATTTCACAGTCAGGAGAAAAAGAACAAAAAAAAAAAAAAAAAANAAAAAAAAAAAAAAAAAAAGCAAGAGAGCATGTTACAGTTGTTGGCCATGGTTACAAGAAGGCTCATGGTCAAGGGGGTTAACTTGCGATAATACTAAAAGAAATCCCTCTTTGAATTTTCAGGATAGAGTTGGATTTGTTTTAAGCATAGCTCTAGCCCCCCTGCAAACCTGGAAAGATCCAGCTAATCCAGACCCAGACTCAGGAGCTCATCAAAAAGAGCCTGAAATCAAACCAGGCATAAACAACATCCTTCTCTGCCCAGGTTGAAATTTGAAGGAACTGTGTGGATCTTGAAAACATTTGGAGCACCTGAGGAGTGTGACTTCATTAGTTGAGGTAAAGTTTGTGTTCTGCTCAATTTCTACTGCAAAAACATCATAAAAGCATCTACACAGAAGCTAATACACATCTTCACACACAGATTACTACGCTTTCACTTATTTTGCTTAACCTTGCTACGCCAAATAACAGATCAATGTGAGTGTGTATTCCATGTAAGTGTGCATTTAGAAGGTGAATGTAAAGGAGAGCATGAGGCAGACTGAAGTGAAGCAGCATGTGGGTAATGAAATGACACCAATTCCCTTGCTAAATGGTACCAGCAGTGATTCAAGGTTATTCACACACTGAAATCAAAAGAGAGACATGGCAATCTCATGGTGTGTGTAGGTGAGTGGAATGTGGAAGCTGTTTTGTGTGTGTGTGTGTGTGTTATTCAGCATTTGTGTCAAAACATCTATCTTATGTAAGCAAAACAGTCTACTCACATGGTGGATGGAATAAAAAAAAATGAAAGGAATGAAAAGGGAAGTGCCAGAAGTTATGTTTGATTCAGAGGACATGTCACAGCAAAAAAGGGAAAGAGAGGAGTGCAAGTGAGTTTGAGAGTTTAAAAGAAAGAGAGGAAACAGAGGTGGAGAGGTAAGNGGGGGGGGGGGGAGTGCTGGGTCACCTTGGCAGGATTTCCATTGATCAGAGAACAAGATGCTCATTCCTCACATGTTCACACACTCTAACGCACTCTATTGAGTGAGCAGTCTTATTGAATTGTTCATAAAGAAGTTGGCAAGGAGCTTTTACAAGTGTCACATGATGCCACGGTGTCTCAAACAGGGCAATCCCTTCCACATCATCGTCACCTTTCGTGCACCATGTGCCCTATTCACACATTCATTTCCTATTCCCANACACACACACCTTCCTTGAGGTGACAAGTGACATTGACAGTTTGAGCATAGGTTGGGTGTTTTTTCTGTGACAAGTAAAATTAGCAGTCTGCCAGCAATTCTTTTTCTTTTTGTCTGCCCGTCCACTCTCTCTCTTTCCCTCTCTCTCTCGCTCTCTCTTTCTCACACACTCGCACTGTTTCTTTCCTCTGTCAGCTTCTCTGCACTGCCTGACGACTTAATAGCTCCCAGTGAGTGGATTTGGGCACTCCGCCTGTGTGTGTTTACATGCACTTGTCATGCCTGCTATATTCGTATGGTGATGAGAAATACTCATTTTTGGAGGGTGGTGGCCGGGTGAGCGAGGGTCAAGACCGATAAAGTATTTGTCAGAAGAGCTCTGACTTCTCTGCTTTAACACGTTTATGCTCTGATCTTTTGATCTGACCTCGTGTCCTCTGTCTTGTTCTTCCTTCCTGCATATCTTGTGAATTTTTGTTCCTATTCTTGTTTGCTTTCATTCATTTAAATGGGCCAATTCCTTCACACAAATTATTCCCAGTTTTGGTACATTCATCCATCTAAACAGTTTGTTCTCAATCACTGATTTCAGACGTAGCCAGATCATGTTTTTCCATTTTTCTTAAAGCTAATTTCATGCTATACTTTCTTTTTTACTTTAATTTATCCATGTAAAGGTTACAATCACATATTCCTTGCTTGAGGTCCACGCATCAAGTTAATTAATTAATTAGTTAATTAATTGTGATACACCTTTATTTTCTGTTCTCAGAAAGTGGGTGTCTGAGAAAATTTGTGATGGAACCTGAATTTAAAAGTTTGGGGAAGATTGTACAACAAAAATAATTTGTGTTTAACAGGAAAGGCACACAGGTCAGTACACTTGGTTTCATCAGAGTTGTATCTGTTGCGAGCTATATAAATTCTATATAAATTATATATAATAAAGATTCAGTTATTTGGAGTTTCACTGCATGCACTCAAATTGGATTTATGAAGAGAAGCAAAATAAGCTGTTACACGGATACCACCATTTTGGAGATGCAGTATGGGATCGTTTGTGTGCATCAAGTAGAAGAGGCGCTGTCTGTTGTGACGTTTCAGCTTGTGTTTGTTGTTGTTTTTCCACAAATTGAAAGTTAAGAATGAAGTTAAGATGTTTGATAGGCTGGATTTACACTACAAGTCTTGATGCTCAAGATTTGGATCTGATATGGAATATCCACCAATGCGACTGCTATCTAAATACACAGATCGGAATTTCATCGCTATTCCGAGTCCTATGTAATATTCTGCTTTATCCGCATATGAATGATGTAAGCAATCAATACTACGAATACTCTGCAAACAAAAATGGAGGACATACTATATATATATATATATATATATATATATATATATATCAGACATACTGATGTGTTAGTGTGTGATAACATCACACACTAACGCATAATTGTGTGTGATTACAGCAGCAAAAGTCCAACTCCACCCGCTTCTCCTCCATGATCGCCCAACGAAAATACCTGTCCAGATGGGAGAGATGCTCACACAACATATCAGATGTTTCTCTGCATGTGAAAGTTTTAACCCACTGATCATATTTTTAAATAATTCTCTCATCTTGGTCCATTGAAGTGTTTTTTTTTTTTTTTNTTTTTTTTTTTTTTTGTTTGTTTTCTTTTTTTACATCCGTCTCAGAAACTTTTGCATTCCTGTCACTCAGGATGATTTAAAAACTTCCATTATACTCAGATTAAGGCAATTAATCAATTTTTTCAACAAATCTTAATTAGATTGAAGTCAGCGTAAATCGGAGTAACCTTACCCCGAGTAACAGACCGAGATTATGTGTTTGTAAATCGATTTGGGCATTTAAATGTTATAATTGGAGGAAACGCCTCCACCCGCATTATCTCATCTGTCGGATCCTCTGCATTCTCAGATTATGCAATGCATCACGTATATTTGGTAAACCATGGAATTCTATGAATTCCGTCCATGTATATAGTACATCTCACTGGTATTATTGCCTTATGTAGAAGAGACAAATACTGGGAGTGTAGCATGAATGTAAATGTACTGAATGATACGCTGTTACTGAGCGAGTCAGACGCTCTGTACAGATGGAGAACTTGTGTTTGTTCATCACCAACAGGGAACTCTCTAGCGATTTAAAAAAAAAAAAAAATTGCTTCAAATCTTTCACTTTCCACATCTCAAAAGCTCTGTCAAATATCCCTACCACTGGTTCCTTCTTCTGCTTCTTCTTCGATTGTTTTAATGCACATTACCACCACCTACCAGACTGGCTTCCATTATTTCACGACAGCATTACACGACATTACATGACAGCACCCCAAACATCCCAGAATTCAACGCACGGCTCAAAATGACCACTGCATTTATGACATCCACGAATCGGCTTATGTTGATGTGCTAGTCTTTACCATCCTCTTCTTTTATGTTCCGTTTTTCTGTCTATTGTTGAGCAAGCGGCCAGTGTCGGCAGCCACAGGCCTGGGATTTATCTTGAAACTGGAGCAGCAATCAGAGAGGGAGATCAAGCTCTGTCTATTGTGTGTCAGTGTGTCCTCTGCGACCCCAGGGCCAGAATGCAAACACACATACTCATGCACACACATATTCATTCACAGCCTTGTTCAGTCAATCACCACCCAACCTGGTTTAAAACGAATGGATGATATCTTGCTTTTCACTATTCACTTCTCTGTTTTTCTCTCACGCTCTCTCTCTCAGAAGTAAGATACGTATTCTCAGCGTTGCTCTGTTTTGTCTGATATGGGGCAGCACCAATGCATTTTGATTTACTGTTTTATATTGCTTTTTTATTCAAGGCTCTGTGTCTGTGTGTGTGTGTGTGTGTGCGCATGAGTGTGAGAATGTACATTAAAACAGAATCTACAAAATTCAGGTTCTGTGTGTCTCCTTACCCAAAGAGTAAATCATCTCACTAACTAAGCAGCGCCATCTGTAACCAGTGGTGACCGCTAACCAATGACGTGCCTCGCCTGCTCTGACAGCTGACATTGTCCCACCACTGCTGGTAACTCGGGGCAACAAATTGGCCTTGATGGGGCGACTGGTGTGTTAGAGTATGTATTGCATGTGTGTGTTTGTATGTGTGTGTGAGTTGAGTCAAACAGAAAAAATGAGAGCTTATCCCTCCCACTCAATTACTGACCCTGACTGTGTGTCTGTCTCTCCCTCCCACTCATCTTCATCCTCTGACAGTTGGCTATTGTCCGTCTGTCTCTGTCATGATGTCACTTACTAAATAGTACAAGCCAGTCCAACCCTACAACATCACCCCAATCAAACACACAAATAGACATATTATGATGTGACCACACATATTCTTAAGTAGACTATTATCATAGTTATTTGTGGCCATATTCATAATAGCAGCTTGTTGTTGGTCCCTATGCATGATCCAGAAGAGTTCCATCCCTCCATCAATTTTCAGAAAATTTGGGACTACAGGCAGTCCCCAACTTACGAATGTCCAACTTACGAACAACCCATACTTACGAACTGACCGCCATAAAGCCTATTAAATTAAAAATTTGAGTTGCATACAATGATTCATAATAATGGACAGCACACTACTTTATGATGCACGTCAAGCGGTGCAGCGGCCATCGCTATTTTAAGTCAGATCATCCTCACTGTAAACACCGTGTTGTGTGTTGTTCGTGTTTTGCCTTTTTTTCTTTTTCGTAACCCTCATAACCATGCCTCCAAAGCGTAAATCCAGTTTCTTATGCATAGAAAGGTAAAATGTATACGCTAGATATGCACCTTACATAACTGTTCTGACTTACGAACAAATCCGACTTACGAACAGCCGTGGGAACAGAACTTGTTCGTAACCTGGGGACTGCCTGTAATTTAATTGGAGTATAGCTTTTGTTAACAACGTTGTCTTCTGTCCCTATTTGTTACAAACCGTTGCTCTCAGCAGCTTCATGCAAAAGTAAGAGAAAACTGAGCTGGAAACTTTTGCTGCCATTCAGGAGAACTCCTAGTGGTAAGAT
This sequence comes from Lucifuga dentata, assembly GCA_014773175.1. Taxonomy (NCBI): domain Eukaryota; kingdom Metazoa; phylum Chordata; class Actinopteri; order Ophidiiformes; family Bythitidae; genus Lucifuga; species Lucifuga dentata. The sequence goes on along the minus strand of VXCM01001046.1, from coordinate 211,824 downwards.
GAGATATTCTGTGAATATGGCCTCTGGTCAGGTGCAACACTTGGCAACCATTTACAGAAACACTAAGTTCCAATCTCTGATATGAAATCTTCAACACAGCCTCCTGTGTCCAGTTACAGGACCGTGCACTCTGTAAGCTACCTGGGTTTGGTGTCGGACTAGTGATACACACACACACATACAAAAAAATTTCCTCTCACACTAGGTGTTAAAGTATTCTTTTCCTGTAGTTACTTCCATCTGTTTTGCCCTTCTCCATTTCTCACTCTGTTGCTTTGCCATTCTCAGAACCCCCCCC
>VXCM01001046.1:188844-211499 GCA_014773175.1 Lucifuga dentata | reverse complement strand
CCACACACCCCCCCACCTCCTCCCCATAGGCCAGTATCAGCATCTTGATGTTACGACTTTGTGCTGTAGTTCGAGTTGTTAGTAATAAATTGACTGAAAAAAAGTTTGCGTTGAAATTCAGATTTGATTTATTATAGAAAAAGCATTGTCAGTAAATTTGTAGACTCTGACCCTCAATTCAGTGTAAAATTACACAATCAGTGGCAATTCAGGGATCAGCACACAGTTATATTCATTCATGTTTTCATCATTCTCAGACTCTATTTTATTCATTTAAAATGTAGAGACACTAGCCTCTTCCAAACATTAATTCTTCTTATTTTCTCAATAGGAATAAAATACTTGTGGAATGATGACTGCCCATTCCATTCAAACATAAGAGAGTCCTTGGGAAAGCATTTATACTGTTTTGTAGAGTTTAAAATCAATGTAAAACACAAACACGCAATGTTTAAAAATATCTTCTTTCATCTCACAGGCTGATGGCTACTTTTACAGTGCAGAGGTGAATATTTCAATCCAAATGAGCAGAAACACTCACATGTAGAAAAACACACACACACACACACACACACACACACCCCTCTAATCAATGCAGTGGTGAAGGAGGGAAGGAGGTCTTCTGAGGTACAATAGTGGAGTAAGAGGCCACATCCATTATGTTTCAGCATGGTTGTATGAGCGCTCCTTTGTTGCCTTGCACAATGGACTCACTCTGAAGGGGTCACAGTCAACTTTGTGGTATGTTTTGCTTAGGATTCTGCAGATGTATTTTTTTCAGTGCAATATTGCAATTCAGTGACTAAATTCAGTGTCTGTGTGAATGCGTACCATTGTGATATTTCAGAGTTTGACTTCTCTTTTGCAACAACCTCTGTCTTCAGGTCACATTGGTGGCCCTCCATCGCCCCAGTAAGGGCCCTTCCTGCCTAGACATTTGAAAAGAGACATGGGGGAAATGAGGAAATGACCCATGCTTAGTCACACAACATGCTAGCTGTGCTCAGACAATCAGCATAGCATTAGTAAGACTGTTGAATAGAGCCATCATGGCTGCATGACCCTAGGGAGCCAGTGATCTACCTATGGGCTGTATGGAAACTGGAGGTCCCGCAGAGCTGCCGAGGACCAGAATGGAGACCGGTGCAGGGTTTGTGGAAAACTTCCTAAATACCAAGTTATGCCTCTCCTCTCCTCTCCTCTCCTCTCCTCTGTGAACCTGCATTAAATCATATGGAGGGCGTTCGATGGTATTAAATTTTTCACATTGTAGTGTAGACTCCAGGGAGACTTGTTTTTCCTATCTGTCCTTTTCTCTCACTTTCTACATCCTTCCAGCTGTCTCGTTTCCTCCCTTCCTTTCTCTCAGGTGTTGTGGAAGGTATTATTTTGAAGAGACCTGCATGTCCATATAAAGAGAGAAAGAGAGAGAGGCAGAGAGGGAGTTAGCGAGGGCTAAATGGCCTTTCATTACCCCCAGGGTGTGCTCCGTTGGCGTCCGTGGGCACTCTTTGTCCGGAGCTTTCACTGTGATTAGAGCGTTTGAGTTGACAATTCACTTAACACCCCCCCCTTTCTTTGGCTCTATCTCCTTNCCCCCCCCCCCCCCCCCGCTATCTCGTTGCTCCCTCTCACACACTCACTCGCAGGGTATATTACCAGTTCATGTAATGCAGTTAAGCTCAGCTAGAAGCTTTTCCACGTGACACCACTCAATTCCCCATGTGGTGGCCAAGGTAAATGTAGTGAGAGAGAGACAGGTAGAGTGTTGGGGTTAATACTAAGAGAGGAGAGAGCGCGGAGATTGGAGAGATGAGATGAGAAACGAGGAGAGAAAAGGTGGGCCCTAGTCATCAACCTGGTGTGATAATGGCTCTGATTGCAAGACTGGTGTTCCTCTGCCTGAGAATCTCCTGTAAAATATGTGACATATTATAAAGGAGACGAGCAGGTAGGGTTTAAAGATGTGGGAGCTGCAGAGCGGGGGAGGCTCCACCTGAATTAGTCTAAATTCCAACCTTATTTTAGGAAATGTGCATTGGAAGCCACTATTCCCACTAGCAGACTCACATGGGATTTTGCCAGTCTTGACTGACAGTTATGAGTCTTGCCATGTGATTAGTAAGCAAAGCCATTTTATTACACTATTAAAATGCATTGCTGAGTCAAAATTACTTCAGGTCTACTGCTGGAATGCGTAGAAGTCAGACATTTCAACTTGGAATGTGTGACGTCTGACTTTGAAAGTAACATAATATTTCCTGATTTGTTCCCGTATTCCCCCTTTCCCTCTCACTCATTCCTAGCTGTGCAGTTTCTTCAATATTTCCCCCTCTTTCTTTTTATCTTTCCCTTCTCTCCTTTTTTTCTGTAAGGTTACTCTTACAGAGGGGACGGATAGAAAAACATCACAAATGAGTGGAGAAGAAGAGAGAAGTAACAGAAGAGAGGACAAAAAGGACAGAGTAGTGGAGGAGGAGGGAGGGAAGGAAGGAAGGAGGGGGGGGGTTGACATTGCTCCTGGGTTAGCGCTCCAAAACGGAGTGCTAAAATCATTTCAGCTTAGATAAAACTCTGGCCACTGCGAGGCTGCCCCAGGATATCTGCCCTGCTCATCTGCCTCTCCAATGAAACGCCGATGCACACAGGGCGCCTTCAGGCAGCCCGCCACACACACACACACACCCGTACTCATACTCACACAGATGGAAACACAAACACAGCAGACACTAACTCAGTATAGGAAATGCACACGGCCATGGCTGTATCACATGCGCACATGCTTGCTGGCCTCTTAGGATGAGTTTGTTGCAGTGCAGTTTATTTTAGTTGAGAGACACAAAGTAAGAGAACGCCTGAGGGTCTCCTACCTAATCTGAACTTCCCAAATTAACACCCTGCCACCACCACCACCACCGCCACCCCTCTCCTGAATCTCCACCTCACCACTGCCTGCACCCACAGACTTGCCCCTACCCACCCAATCAACCCTGACTCTCACCATCTCACCACTAATCTTCACATACAACTTCAACCTGATTCAAAGCTCATTCACTATATAAAATTCAGCAGAGTTATGAGGTTTTGATCTTTTTATGGGAGTAGCTGATTATCATAATAAAAAGGAAAGATAAAATACATCCAGCCTTATCCTTGTGATCAGAGTGTGGTTGAGTTGAACAAGATAGTCTTGCTTCCTTAAAAAAGAAACGGTATCGAGGTCTGCATGAGAAAGGCATCACCTAGACTCCTACTGTATAGTGTTGTTCAGCAGCCATTGGCCAAGATAATAACACTTTGGTGTGTGTGTGTGTGTGTGTGTGTGTGTGTGAGTGAGAGAGTGTGAGAAAGAGAGAGAGAGAGAGAGACCCTATTAATGTTCAACTTGCAGGGTTAAACACATTTCAGTGTCAAGGTCTCTTGCTTTCACAGCTTCACTTTCTGCATCCAAAACACAATTCCCTTTCCTCCTCAACTTCTCTTCTCTTCTATTATGTCTTCCCCCTTTCTCTCTGCTCCTCTTTTCCTCTCACCACCTCTTCACTGCGATAGAAAATCTGGGTCTCATGTTTAAGGCATCAGTGTAGTTGTTGGGCAGAGTGCTGGGCGCTCTCGTGGATGTGATTTCTATCTCCCTCCTCTCTCACCCACTCTCCGTCTCTGTCACTTTCTCTTCTTACAGCCTTTTCTCCCCCTGTCAGTAGCCTTCCACTTTGAATTTTGATAACTTTGCAGTATACAACTCATAATCCTTAGGTGCTCACTCTTATGCTGACATGTCCTCAACTGTCACAAAAATATGTATGGGTAGACAAACATGTTTTCACCATAAACCTGTGTATACACATGCATACAATGATTGCAACATGTAATCAAGTCTAACCAAATTAAGCAATTAACAGACCACATCCTGGGTCAGCATCCTTTATGCTTGTCCAGATGTGTGCTGATGTGTGCATTTTCTGCTATTTTCATCCACGTGAGAACCAGTTTGAGTCAAGACGTTTTTGACCAAGCTAAAAGTCGAGTTCGTAATTCACTAAAGGGCTAAAGTTAAACAAGCAGACATAAGTGCTCAGGTTAGCAGTTATGAGCAGTTACAGTTATGAGCAATTATGAGAAGTTGTTTTAATGTTATTTATGACGTGTGCACACTCAGAATAAAGTAGAAGGCATGGAGGAGCAGGGGCATCATGTTTTCTCATTTTGATTTATTTCTTTTTCTGTGACGCCACAAACAGGAACCGCTCATCACTCATTTTCTCTGCTGTCCTATTATCTCTCCTTGTACCCTTTTCTCATACCATCTTTTCTTCCATTCCCCACTTCCGTCACTGATTTTTCTTGTTTTGCCCCTTTCACCGTCCCTATCTTTCATCTTTTCTCCCTACCCCCTCTTGTCTGCTTTCTCTACTATTATCTTTTCCTTTCTTCAATCTTTCTTCAATCCTCTGCTCTTTCCTTGCCCTAATTGTTTATACTGTATATATTAACATTCAAGAAACTAGATAGCTCAGTTCAGGTGACACCCTGTAATTTGACGTCCTTGCCTTTCTCCTAGGAAGGAGAGAGAGATGAAATCTTTGGCAGTCCACAGCGTGCGTGTGTGTGTGTGTGTGTGTGTGTGTGTGTGTGTGTGCGCACTTGTACAGCGTAATCTGGGGTTGTCACCGGGCCCTGTGACACTCTCCATATGCTAATCAATGAATGCAGCTCTGCAAAGCTCTCATCTGCCAGCTAAGCCCCCACCTCAGTGCTGATATGTCTATTAACTACATGCCAAACTCACTCGGTTTCTGTCTCCTTTTTATCCCATATCTCACTCCTTCCTCCCTCAATCAATCATTCTTCCTCTCTGTAATTTTGCAGTGTTTTTTGCACTTCCCCTTTCTAATTGTTCCTCCACATACATTGTTTATAACTCTACCTGTAATCCTCATTTCCCTTGTATTGCTAAATGCTTGCTTTGTACTGACAATGATTGTGCACCTTTTGTAATTTCAGTGTGACCTCTTCACTTTTATTTATCATCTATGAGATGGGTAGGGCATGATTTGATAGGCAATGCAGCAAACCAGGCTCAGGGTGCAACAACAAAACTTGAAAAAGTTTTGTGTTGATGCTGGAAAATACAACCATGGCATATATTGTCATGGGATGGCTTGTCACGTCAGTTTGTAGGTTTGTATCAAAAATAATACAGGGACATGCTTTGACGTGCATCATATGCTGCGAGTGGGTTTTCCCAATCTAAGTTAAGCTCACTGATTGTAAGGTGGTCATTATCTTAGTTTTTGAGTTGCTGGTGCAACTAGATGAAAAGCTAGAAGAGCTTCACTGAAGTCACTGGATTAATCTTCTGAGGACCAAGAGTCCAAATTTCATGGCAATCCATGCAGTAGTTATTGAAATATTTCACTCTGGACCATAGTCTTTGAATAACAGATAGATGGACAGACAAACTGACATTGCCATCCTAACGCCACGCTGCTGCTGGTGTGACTAAAAGATATAAGGTCTTGAGTATATGACCCATGTTTACCCTAAGATTTTGTCTGGACAGAGATTGTTGATCTCAATGCTAAGCTGGGTTTAGTACACTTAATGAAGCAGGAAATGCTGGCATGGTGGCTTGTCTGTCCTAACCAAAGAAATATATCTAGTTAATATCATGATATTAATATTATAAAACATAACATATCATGATAATAAAGCATTGCATTATTTTAACATATAAACACACTTGTCCTTCTGACCACTCACACTGGTACACCACAACCACTACCTACACTTTGACCAGCATCTGACATGAGATTCAGTAAGTGAGATAAAAGGAGATAAAAAATTAGAGGAAAATACTGAGCAAAGACCTGCTTTAGCAGCGTGAAGTCACGATGACAGACAGACAGACAGACAGGCGTGGAACCAGGCAGACAGACATGCCTTCAAGAAGGCAAGCAGACAGTTATAGGAGCAGTCAGACAGGCAGTCAGCCCTGGTATTTTCAGCAGATAAGTAAGCTATCAGAGGATGGGGATAAATAGCAGAGTAAAGATTGGTCCTGGCCCCCTCAGAGAGGAGCGGGGGGCACAATGCAGGCGTGGCGGGCAGATAGCCCCCTGCTCTCATTATACTCTCCCTAATCCAAAACGATGTTTGCTGAGAGAGAGAGAGAGAGAGAGAGAGAGAGAGAGAGAAGGGCCACGCTTATCGAAGCTCAGCACAGTCCTCCAAGTGTGTGTGTGCGTGTGTGCTGAAATGAGCCTATTCCAATGGAAAAAGGGATCAGGAGTGTCTCCAAGGCAGACTCTGTTGGCTAGAATGTCGATGCTTATCACACACTGCCTGGCTCTTCTGGTGAAAGGCGAATAGGCTATCTAAACTGCCTATTCACAGCATGTGTATTTACCAAACTAGCTAGGCAGAATGACCATTTCATCATTTCTATTATTATTAGCATACTGCTATTAAATGGATAGTTCAGTCTTTTATAAATCCTGACCTAATATGGCTTATCAAAAGTAGTCTTTAAGGCCAATCGCAAAGCTTCCACCTTTTTCCATTTTGAAATTCCAGAACAAGAAATCAAAAATACATGATATATTTATCTCTAGTAACTTTTGTTAATGCTTCTAATAAGTGCTAAAACTGTATGCCTCTTATTGACTGCAATGTACACCTCATAAATTACTCTCAAAAATGTGAATTTTTCCTTTAATATATGTTGTTTTGCCCTTGCAGCATTTTCAACATCTCCAGAATCTTGCTGATTACCCTGCTCTTTCTGACAATTGATCATATATTTTAAGATGAAATAATTGTTGTATAGCCCCTCATTCAGTTATTCCATTTGTAAGTCCAGGATGACTTAAATAAAATAATTAAATGAAATAAGTCATTGATACAAAAGAGAAATGCATACTTAATGTTTTATATCTTCACAATCAGGTCAGCTCGTAGAAAGACCTATTTTGCATGTAGAAGGTTATTGATATTGCTCATTCAATAGACCAAAAATACTATTCTTTATGTACTTCCTATGCATTATGTCTTTTTGCATCATCATGTTATAAGTTGACAAGTCAAAATGTCTGCTGTGAGAAAGGTCTATTCGGACGAATTGGTTTGCTCCAATATTTATTATTTTTCAATTTTGGCCCACACAGATAAATTAATAACTACCCAAACACATTTTGTTGTCGATATTGTGTATAATAATATGTATGAACATATTCCAAAATGTTGTCTATTTTGAACAATGGACAGTATATGAATTTTAAAATAATTTAATATTTAAATCATTTGATATCAAAATAAAGGGTCCAATCAGTTTAAGCGTTACCTGTAATCCTTATCATGTTTGTAAGTGTAAGAGTGTAAATATCATATAGTATTTTGTTGTACTTTTAACCCCCCCAGCCACTAGTTCTATCAAAAACTATAAGGCAACCAGCTCTCTGGTGCCTCACTGTGGTCCTGTAACACCACACACACACACACACACACACACAGAGCTCCACGGTCTTGTGAACTGTGTGTACCCTGTCTAGGTTGGCCAGGGTAATCCCGGCCTCCACTAAAGTAGCCGTGTGAGAGGACAGATTGTCACTTGATCATGGCCAGCCGAGAGCCTTATCCCTTATTGGATCGGCCATGGAGGAGGCTTAGGAATTATCTGAGTCTTCGCTTAATGTGGAGACAGATCACCGCCAGAGAGCTACGGAGCCTGAAGACATGCTCGGCCTAAAGGGAGAGAGGGAGGGAGAGAGATGGACACTGCGCATGTGTGTGTATGAATTTCTGAAACCAAGAGAGAGCGTTTGAGTCTGTGTTTGTATAATAGTGATGGAGGCAGTTGTGTGTGTGTGTATATGTGCGTACAAAGCAACATCATGGCCCACTTAACCCCATCTTGACACCCCTCTCTCCCACTCTCCTTCTTTTCCTGCTATATTTTTGATATCCAATCCTGTCCTTTTCATTGGCCTGTTCCTCCTCTCTCCTCTCCTTTTCTTTTATTTCTGGGCATCCTCCCTGTCCCTCTTCATTCTGTTTCTCCTGTTCCTCTGCATTCCCTCCCTTTCCCCTCCTCTGCCTCACTTTCCCTCCTCCTTCCCCATCCTCTTCCTTCTCCATCCTCCTNCCCTTTCCCCTCCTCTGCCTCACTTTCCCTCCTCCTTCCCCATCCTCTTCCTTCTCCATCCTCCTACTATCTCCTCCTACTGTCCAGTGTACCCCAGCTCATGTTATGTACCCCTCCTTTTAATTTTTCCTTTCACCTCTGTCATACTTTTCTCCCTCCCCCTTCTCTTTCAAGTACATTGCCTGCGTTTTTTTGCTCTTCCCCTACTCCCCTTTCTTTTCTTCCCTCCACACTCTTCCATACTGCTTCTGTACTATCTATTCCACATCCTTCTCTTCCTCATCACAGTTTGTGCTCCTCTGATCTTCTTTTCTTTACTCATCCTTTTCCTCAGCAGGAGACCTGATTGAGGTTAATAAAAGACAGGTGAAAAAACAGGCAACATTTTACTTTCTGGAGATAAAAGAAACAAGGTGAAGCTACTGCTTTGTTAAGGAAAACTTTAGACCAAATCTGCACCTCTCACAGCCCTCCTGCGTCATCGTAAATTGACATCAGTAGATCAAGGATTAATTAGCGTAAATTGTAAAGCAATAATTGGTTTTAATATAGCATTTCTTTCATTTGTATGCTGGGTCCTTTTCTGTCAACTCCTATCATCACTTCCTGCCTGGAACGTTTACTCACCACTGACAGTAAGTCCCTTTTTCAAAATTTTGTGAATAATTACACATGTTTAAGTTTCCTTTTTAGATTATCTTGTTTTCTGGTTTGATTTCTGGTTTCTGGGTAAGTTTTAGAACATGCCCAACCTGCATATTGAAAGCCAAACTGTCTTACGTATATGGACTACATGAGGAGTACCCAAACTTTCTAGACATTTAGCCTGAAAAGCAGCAGTTAATATTGCTTTTGGGACAAGTTTAAACAAAAGTACTCAGACTCTTTCTCAGTAATGTCTGAGACTGAAACTAGAGTAAATGTCAGATTAGCTTGTCTTAGCTGGTGAGTTATTTCAGGAAATCCTGCCCAAAATAGCACTTGAACTCCTTCAGATATTTGAAACAGCACTTTAAACATATGAGTACCAATTGTCTAAAAACATGTGTTTTAAGGTTTATGTTTGTCTAGAAAATAGGAACATTTTGGGACTAAACATAGCATTGTGTGACCAGTTTAAAAAAAACAGAAAGATAAGTTCTGTTAGAAGAAGGATGTAGATTAAAATAAAGGCCTCATTTCTTGCCTTGATACATCATCAGATACAATTACAAACTCATGGTTCAGTGTTAGAGCATTTAAAAATATCTTACACTTGGATGGAATGTGAGCAATCAATAATACACAACACACAATGATACACAATTATTGATATATTTTTTGGGAACAAAATAGTTTTACTGCATTTTAAAGGGACAACATTTTTTTCTTTAACATTGTATTTAACAAACCCATAAAAACTGTAAACTTGTAGAGTACTGTAGTCTTTACTTGAAATCATGTATCTGAAGCTAAAGATAAATTAAAAATATTTAAAAGGCAGAGAATACAGTATTTACTTACAGTATCTTAATCACTCCTAAGCTAACAAAGCAAGCCAGAGGGGAGTTAACAATGTTTGTAGCACACAAACCACAGAAACACACATATGGTTATCAGGTTAGTGCCTGGTGTCATGAAGTAACTATATTAAAATTTTAACTTGCACATACACATACAACACACAACACACACATACAACACACAACACACACACACACACACATTCTGCACACACACGCACACACATTCTGCTTCCTCTTCTCATCTAGTAATTGAAGGTGAGAAATAATTTCATTATCCTCAGGAAGAGCAATCTGCTCTCAACTCCTGATCCCTTCATTTCCTACAGTGCATCTCGGCCTGGGAAACACACACACGCACACAAACAGGCACCGCGTACTTATCACACATGCATGCACACGTGCACACAAATACACACACTTCCTATTACCCTGGGCTGTTAACGTTATTGGAGTTGGGGATTAACCATCAGATTCACATATGCTTTACAAAGCGTTATTACTTAGGGCTGCCTGTCTTGCTCTTGCGCACACATGCATCTGCTCACACACACACAGATGCAACCCACACACACCCCCACACACATTCAGACACATAACTTTGATAACTTTCTATGAAAGAAGGCTGACCTTATCTAGTGTGGGTTAGTAGAGAGAAAGTAGCCTTCAGCAGAGGGCATGAAATCATCAGACCTTCTGTCTCTGTCTGTAGTTATTTTCCTAGGTATCACAGTTACACATGGCCTTGAAATATTTTAGTTTAACATGTACAATTGGTACAAGTGCTACAACATCAGAACCCAACGGCAGAACAGAAACCACGAAGAAAACTGCTGATGAGCATGTTGAGAGCCTAGATTTTTGTTCTTGTTTGTGTTGTTTAATGGTGGTTTAATGTCGTGTTACCTTCTACCCCCTTTCTTTCTTGAGATATTTTCAAGGTGTCACCAACCACCTGATGCCAAATAAGACTGAACAGTCTTAATTTGGAGGTAGTGTCTTGGCTGAACTATGACTTTATAGTTTTGTAATTGGCCTCTCCTTTACTTCACATGAATGCACAATCTGAAGTGGAAGGGCTGAGGTCAAGGGTGAAGGGAAAAAATGAGATGCTGACTAAGCGCATTTTCACACCTACGTGGTTTGGTCTTGTTCAGTCAGACTAGAGTTTTCCCTCCTTGGTAGGTTCTTTTGGGCTGGTCTGAAGACAGTAATCACACCCGGGTGTGGGATAAAATAACTGCAATGAGACCATTTTGAGGAAAAGGTGTCGGTCCACTTCCAAATAAACTTTGGAGCAGTTTGAATATGATTCGTACTAGTTCTTACAGTTTAGTTCCTGAGTTGGACCAGAGCAAACAAACTACAGGTCTGAAAATGCCCAAAGATGCTGAAGGCTGAAGTTCCTCCATAACTAACCTTGCCACATTTAACACTCATCCTTGCCTTTGCTACTGCATCCTGAATATCTAGGCTCAGTCCTTCTGCTTGTTGGTTACAGAAATCAAATAAAATGACTACTACTAGTATGCTGGAGTATGTATTTTCATGAATAAAACAACAATTAGCAAAGGTGGGGCCTCACACTGTGCCTCTAGTGACCTCAAACGTATCCCAACTATATCCATGACAAAGTGTTGCTTTTCCTCATTAAAGACACACTTACTGAGGATAAATCATTGCTGATTAATAAAACTATGAAACAAAGCAATTATTGGGAGACTAAAACCCACCAATACTCACCAATACTCCACCCACATGTCATTTCTCCACTCACTAATGTGCCATGTATAAACTTTTTCCCCACTGCTCTATTTGACAAGTGCCTGGTTGAAGAGAAATGGCAGACAGAAGTTTAAAATGTCACCTTTTTCAAGTCTTACATGCCTTGACACTCTCCAGATACACAGCATCGCTCCTTCAACTATCATAATGTGTGTGTGTGTGTGTGTGTGTGTGTGTGTGTGTGTGCGTACGTGTGCGTGCATGTGCATGCTGCCAGGCCAAGATGTAAAATGCATGTTTGTTTTTTTTTTTTTTTAATGGGGAAAGGGAATATTTGGACATTTTATCAATAGGCATTATTAAATCCTGCTTGCTTGAGCTAATCTTGGCAGACCGGAGCAGGGAAAAGAGGGTGAGGGAGAGAGAGCGTGAGAGAGTGAGATAGACACGGAGAGGGAGAGTGAGAAAGCAGTGATGTCTGCTCCATGAGGTGAAGAGAGACTGCCTGTAAGCTGCTTATTATATTGACTACCACCTTTTCTCTCTTCCCCTCTCCCTCCCTGCCTAGTTTTCTCTCACCACCTCACTCATTTTCTGTGCCCCCACATTTTCTTTTTCTAACCCACTCTATATCCTGCCTTCCTTTTTCCCATTCTCTCTTCTCAACACCATTAACTGCTTCATATAAACACACACACACATAGAGACAGCACCAAGCTGTACCTTCTTGTTCAAAGCCAGAAGCAAAAGCTGAAGTTTTATTCAAATGAATGTTTACTTCTTCTACTGCCAAGAGTTGTTTGTCTCTTTCTCTCTCTCTCTCTCGCTGTGTGCATCGAGAGAGTGAGAGAATGGCATGCAAGTGCGTGTGTGTGTGTGTTAGTGTGTGTTACATGCACGGCAAAAGGAGAAGGGCTGACAGTAGGTGATAAGCCAGACAGGCCTGCATGCTGTGATTATCACCCACCGGACCCCGTCTCACACACACACACACACACACACACACACACACACACACACACACACACACACTTGCATACACAGTGCCCAATGAGAGAGTGTTGCAAGGATTTAGAATAGACAGACAGAGAAGCCTTGGATCACATGCAAGGGAGAAAACACAACAGAAGCAAATGAACACAGACCGGAAAATAAAATACATGCTGTCACAGAATACACTAATTTTGGTTGTTTTTTTTTTTACACTTATATTAATTTGTTTTGATGTAAAGACACCCAATAAAACCACTTTTTTCTTAATTTGCTGCAGTTGCTGTAGTCTTTCACATTAATCATTCTCTCTCTCTCTCTCTCTCTCTCTCTCTCTCTCTCTCTCTCTCTCATGTTCTTTCTCTCTTTCTCTTAGGTGTGTGGCCATCTGAAGAGGTCATGGCCCATTACTGTCTGCAGAAACGTCACATGTTCAAGTGAGTCCCTCCTCTCTTTGACCCTTCTCATCCCCCTGTCAAATAGCATTGCTAGTAATGCAACAGTTTCACATCAAACAACTAGTAAAAGCAGCAATGAAACATCCTCATTACACAGCAAAAAGTCCAGTGTCGAATTAACTCTCACAGAGTTGGTTTCAATGCTTTTTCAAGGTTTATATAGCTCCACACTCTCCAGAGTTAAATTAACATTTGCAAAATAGTTAAACATTTAACACTATGCCAGAGTTCCTTCTTTAACATGCAAAACAATGTTAAAATCACACTAAAAGGAGTTAGGAAAAATAATACTATTCAGAGTTAAATGTTTTACTAGGACCTGGTCAGTCTCAAACCCGGGACCTTCTTGTTGTGAGGCAACAGTGCTAACCACTAAGCTACTGTGCCACCTCTTAAATGAACTCCAATACGCAAAATAATTTTCATAAACAACTTGTTTGTTTTTGCCTTTTCTCCTTTTCAGTCCGTCATGTAGTTGATTATTATGAAAGAAGGTATGTGGTAAAAAAAATTCACAAATCTGAATACAGAATGGAAATGAAATAAATACTTTAGCCTAAAATGCGGAGTTGTCGAGCCAATAGATATAACATTATGAACACTATTAATGTGCTTCTGAAAACCTGCACGTTAGGAACCGATGCTGTTTATATACCGAACAATACCGTTTAAGCTGCATGAGACAAGGATAATGGCGCCAACTTTTCCAACCGAAGAACTGAAATGCATGGGTGGAGTTTCATTACATCTCTATGGAGTTGAGCTAACACAACTCTGTCAAATAACTCCAACACTGAACAATATTTAACTCTGAATGTGTTAAACTTACTCGTTTGGAGTTGAAATCAATTCGGAAATGTTTAACCCTGAAATTTCAACACTCCAAATTTTGCTGTGTAGTTTCTGTCAAATAGGACCAGCACCATTTTCTAATGTTGTATTAAACTCTTGATTTTCATTTTTTTTTTTTTTTTTANTTTTTTTTTTTTTTTTTAATTTTAGATACTACATTTCAGAGTTTGTCCTATGGGTTTTAGAGTATGTTGAAATTATTAATATCAACAAATTCAGCCATTTTAATTCAGAAACATTATTGTTGCTATAACCAAATGAGGCCTTCATCACGAAAGTTGGCAGCTTGTAATTGCCTCCTCACTGTGTTTAATACTCTGTTCTACTGGCTCAGATTTCACAAAATAATCTGCTGCACAGCAGGATATTGCTTTTTGATACAAAGGAGGAAGGGAGCTGCGTTTCTGTAAATCAAGCATTCACTTTCTTGTAATGCTAGATCATTGGAACTAGAGAAAAGCTGTCAGAAAAACCATGTCCCACATTTTCTGTCCTATTTAATAATCCTCACAAATGTGGTATGAGTTATCCCAAATTTAACAATGATATTTGTAATTGAATGAAAGATATAAACCACAGAAATTATTGTGTTTATCCTGCTAAACTACATCATGACAGTATTTCATCTTTATAAAAAAAAATTACTGATGCAAAAATGAGCTTTCTCCAGAATCTTTTCTCTGATTGGGATGCAGTCAGTATAAGCTTGGTGTTTGTGTCTTTCCGTACCATTCCATGCCATGCCATGTTGTGCTGTGCTGCTCTTTCCCCTGCTCTCGTCCGCTGAGCACCGGCCTGCCCTGCGGCACGATGCTGAAAAGCACCCAGGCACCTTTGATTTCCACTCAAGGTGGAACGTCACTCTTTGATTTCCTGTTTTAACATTCAAGAGGCGGGAGATGAGGAAGAGAGAAGTATTGATCAGAGCAGCGTAGTGAAGGTCAGCGAGGGAGGGAGGGAGGGAGGTGGCGAGGGATGAAAGAGGCAGAGATGGAGTGGAAGGGGAGATGAAAGGAGGAAGAGGAGGGAAAGTGGGGTTGAATGAGCATGCAAGCTANTGGAGTGGAAGGGGAGATGAAAGGAGGAAGAGGAGGGAAAGTGGGGTTGAATGAGCATGCAAGCTACAAAACTGTGTAGGTGTGTGTGTGTGTGTGTGTTTTCTCTGATTTCCTGCTGATTGAGCTCATGCTTCTTAGTGTTCAGTATTCAGCCTTCAGGTTGATGGTCAAATTGATATTTCTTACCCTGCTGTGTGTGTGTGCTGTGTGCTGAGTGTTTATACTGTATGTGCGTATGTGATTGTGTGTGAGCATGTGTATGATCTGTGTGTCTGTGTGCATGTTTGTGATCACGACATGAAACTGGTAGGTTAGTGAATCTCTCTCTCTCTCTCTCTCTCTCTCTCTCTCTCNTCCCCCCCTCTCCCTCTTCCTCCCTCTTTCATGCTCACACTCTGTCTCTCAGGGGTGCTGTGTGTGAGTTAGGAGGAGGTATGACCTGTCTTGCCGGGCTCATGGTAAGTAAGACAGCCATACACACACACACACACACACACACACACAAGCAGCAGAAGTGATGTGGCTTCATTAATGAAATTGACCCTCACTAATTAATGAACAAACAGCATGGGCACACAATGTCCATAACTTTTCATACACACATACACACATTAACATTCATGTGTGTTTTTGTGCACGTGTGTAATTTCATACCTTCACAATTGTATGCAAGCACATTAAATTCACAGAAGGTGGCATTTGTAATCTTAGCATCAATTTTCTTTAAAGCTACAGTTTGCATTACAACTTCTACATTTGGCTGTATGAAAAAGTGAAGAATGTAAAAAAAAACCCCAAGTTTTATCTAACCTTAGAGTGAGTTATTTAGCATTTTTCTTCATGTTTTTATTTTCAATTTGAAAACAATTGTGAAGGATTGTGCTCAAATATTCAAATGTATAAATTTAACTGATTACTGATATTGTTGAACATATAATTTGTAGTGTCCTTTTCATTGTGGTTACGTGCTGTAAGAATTATGCGTGCTGTGACATGACACATTCAGAACACACATGTTTGCACGCACGCACACACACATACACAGACGTACTCACATGCAATCACCAGACCACCCCAGTAGTGATATCTAGCAGTACAGCCTAACTAAGGTCTTAAAAGCTATCCTGCATTGACATGTTTCACACACTCATCCACCCCCACACAAACACACATATCAACACACACTGATACACCACTGTCTGTCAACCATAGGGTTTATTAGCTAGGGTCTTAAGGGCCATTCCACATAGAAGGCGTCAGTGTCCCATCGATCTGCCAGCTGCCATTCTACGTGTGTGTGTGTGTGTGTGTGTGTGTGTGAGTGTGAGAGAGTGTTAGCGAGAGGGAGCCTGGTTTTATCTCTTAGCAGTCAATACACCATGTTTTGACATTGCTGGCTTGAGATGGAAACCCTCCTTCACACCTCTCCTTCTCCTCCTCCTCCCTCCTTCATCTGCCACTGACACCAACTTCCATTTTTCCACCTGTTATTCATTAACGAGTCATTGTTGCATTTTCTCATTCCCTCTCTCTCGTCATTCATTCATTCATTCATTCATTCATTCATTCATTCATCAATACTCGTACAGTAAATCTTTTGTAGAATTTTCCTGCTTTTAGGAAAATAACCTTTGATTATAAGTTATCCATATACAGTTATTGTATAAACTTTGCCTTTATATATACAGTAATATACTGTGTTTATCCATCCAGCTCTGTAGAGAACAGTCAGTGGCTTTTTGCAAATTATTCTATAATTGAAACTCAGCATGCAAGTGAGTTGTTAATCTTCACACCAGGCTTTTGATTTGTCAGATAAAAACTTGAGACACTACAATAAAATGTGTAGTTTTACCCAAACAGGCCCATTGGTCGGGCAGCACATCTTTGTCTCAGACTGGTGATAGTCTCATGATAATGTATTACTATATTACTTTACTGTATTACTGTATCTTGTGATGCTGTATTTCCTTGACTTTCACTCAGTGTTGCTTCAGCTGTCCATGACACTGAACACGAGAATGCATGCATGAGCAGCTCATTGTTAAGTAGAGTTTATATTGTTCAATATCACAAACGGCTTCATTCATATATACAGTGTCTTAATGGGTTTAGAGGCACACATCAATTATGGTTTCCATCTCAGCCCAAGCTCTCTAAGAAAACAAGGAAAATACTCCCTGAAAACCTGACACATGAGCACAAAGGTAGATGGGAGACCTTAAGAGAGGCCATTCAATGCTCATTGCTAGCTAAGTTGGACTTCGTGTTGGATGCTGGCCCAGCCTCTGGGTCCATCCCTGCATTGGAGCAGATGGTGGGACACACAGTACTAAGTGAACCACCCCGACCCTGCAGGGGCTAAATGTTGGTGTATGTGTGGTTGTGTTAATCCACATTTGTCCTTTTGTGTGAAAATATGCAAGTATGAGTGTCTGTCTTTATTCTGTTAAAGGGCTCACTATTGGATGTGTTTCTTTTGGCGTGAGCCTCAGGTTTTGCAACAACACAATGTTAAATATGCACTCTTTTAAACCAGAGAAAATAACAAAAAACATACTGTATCCCCTTTAACTTTGAGCTATGACAGAAAGTTTGATGGCATTTGGCCCATAGATGGTGCTACAGAAACATAATGAAGGCAAATAGCTATAACTCAGTGATCATGAATCTGGCTTAATTTGTACAAAGCCCAAATGTCAGAATTCAGGTATTCTCTGAAAATCTTCCATCAGCCACACAGCGTGATCGTTTATCACTATGTGTATTATGAGACAAGTCCAGACTCAGACACAGATTAAACATTTCTACATATTTTCTTTTATTAAAATGCTTTAGAGGATTGTGCAGCCTCTGTGGAAGAATCCACTCTCAGATGTACAGCATGCAAATACGTATGTTTAGACTGCATATGAGTCAACATTGAATTGACTTATTGTATAGGATTTGTGTGCATATAACACAATACCTATACACTCACCTGTGTGTTCTCATGCACACTCCTTAAACACACATTGACAGCCTGACACACGCTCACTGATAAAAAAAAAAAAAAAAAAANAAAAAAAAAAAAAAAAAAAACATCTGCAAAGAAAAGGGAATGTGAAAAGATGGGCTTTTTGTAAAGCACATACAGTACCTCTCTATCTATATCTCTCTCACACACAGACACAGACACACGGTGAAGCACAAAGCTTTCTATGCCCCCCCCCCCTTTTCTCTTTCTCTTCGTCTCTCTCAGTCTGCACTGCAAAGTTATATGAAGGGCATCAGGCAGGCCCGGCAAGCCAAGTGCAGAGTGACAGCGGCGAACGGAGTGATGGCTCGGCCCGATAAACACCCAGCACCAAATGAAAAGGCTCTGCGCTTGCCATCATCCCCTGTCACAATGCAATTACTGAACAGAGTGATAGCAAGATAGCAGCCCCCACTGCTAGCCACAATGATAAAAGTATTGACTGATTTGATTGAATGATTAAAATAATGCAGACATAAAAATGGGGCGGAAGATAGAGAGGGAAATGGCAGAGAGGAAAGGGAGCAATGGAGAGAGCGAGAAAAAGAGGGGGGCTGCCAAGAGTCAAGCTTCATAGATACGGTTATGTCATTACTGTGTGTGTGTGTGTGTGTGTGTGTGTGTGTGCGTGCAGGTGTTTGCTCCATCTAGGGGTACTTTTGGTTTTGTTCTTTTGTTCTGTGTTGTTTCATTTCTCCGTCTCTTTTTCCTCAGGTTGCCATTTGTGCTGACGTGAAGGAAGTTCTGCTATCAGATGGGAACAAGAAGTCTATTCAGAGTATCCTTTCATCCTCCTCTCTTCTTGTGTTTCTCTGTCTCGCTGCACCATTGCTACTCACATTCAGTTGAATTATATATTTATTACTTGTCTCTTTGGTTTCCCCCATTGTCTTCCAAGATTTTGGTAAGAAAACGCATTTGCGCACATGCGTTTTTGTGTAAGTGCGTTACAGCTTGAAGCCTTTTCCAATGTTTCACCAAAAGGAATAGCCCTCCCCCTCGTTTATTTTTGGGTGAAAGCAGCAGATGGGACACCCACAGTGACAAATACCCAACACTACCCCTCAACGTGGCATCTACCAATCCTAGCTGCCCACAATGCCATGTTAAGAGCACAATAATTGCCATGCTGTCAGAATTGGTTTTAGACTTCATGTAATGCTAAGGCTAGGGTTAAGATTTGATAAGTGTTTTAGATGCAAGAACAATCAAGGTTTGTTTAAGATGTTTTTGTGCATGTTGAAGGTTCAGACCTATAATTACGTTTTTTCGGACAAGTCTTTAGGTGAGATTTTAGCCAAGATTTGTTTTTTGAGCGATTTATTGATCATCTCAACACTGTCAGCTTGCAAACCATCTTTCTTTCTTCTATTTTCTGCCCGTTTTACTCTTCTCCTCGTCAGATCTTCTTTGCACTCTCTCCCCTCTGTTCCCTTCTTCTTTCATTATTCCTGTCTTTTTTTTTTTTTTACAGTCTTCCAGACCTCTTAATATTTGTTCAACATTGTAAGCACGCAAGCAAAGAAGCTCAGACTTGCTACAGTTAAATCACAAAAGCAGGAAATATAAATACACATTTCTTCCCTTTCAGACGATTGGGAATTTCCATATTTAGCTCTGTTTACAATATCTCTGTCTCGACCAGCCACAATGCTTCTTTACTGATCACAATAAGACCAAACAATAACAATATTGAGATTGTAAAATTCACACACAAAAACACACTCAGGCACACAAACAATACACCATTGACCAGTTGCTTTGTTTCACAGAACAAACACAGAAGGAATTGTAAGTGAAATCAGAGAGAATAGATCGATTACACACACAGAGAGAGAGAGAGAGGGTTGAAATATAATTTGTTCTACTCTTGGCAACATTGGCCCATTCAGATGTTACAGACACTTTGAGGCATTTCCTTTCATTGAGAAAATGCATTGGGTTTTAGTCTTGTGCTGCTGGTTGATGTTTCTCTTATTTTGCAGATGGTTTTACAGTGCAAAGAGATAATGGCTTGTGATACGGCTCAGTTTTGTACGGTGAAATAGATGAGATGATGTTGAAGGAGGAGAAGTCTTGAATGAGCTCTATTTACTGTAGACATATCTAGAAAGTAAAGTTTCCTGTTCCCTAGAAGTTTTGACCTCATTCTCAGAGAAGAAACACACAAACACACACACACACACACACACACACACACACACACACACACACACACACACTGTAGAGAGGAGACACTCTGTAATGTCCTGTGACCTTGAATAGTCATGCTGAAAATCAATTGAAATGTTCCATTAAGAATGATTGATGCATGTCATTGGCTGCTTCTTGTCTGCTTCAAGTGATGGGGGCAAATATTCTTCCAATTTAATGTCCAATAATTCTCAAATTTTCTCTCTCTCTCCCTGTAGTGTTTTTTTTTCTTTTCATGTGTGAGTTTTCAACTTGTGTGCATGTGTTTGTGCATGGGTCTGCATGTGCTGACCTCTCCCCCAGTGGTGTGCTGGTGATGAGATTATGGTAAGCTCTGTCATCCTTATACACCAACATGCAGGTATCTTGTGTGTATGTGTGTTTGTGTGCATGTCTGCATTTACATATGATAGTTTGAACATGTACTAACTTATATTTTATTCTTTATACTGGCCTGTCCTATTTGATTCTTGAATCAGCTCTCTATCCAACTATCTTAACATCTATCTTCTCTCTCTCTCTCTCTTGCTTGCTCGCTCTCTGTCGATTGGATTTGCCTCAGCTCTTTGCAGGCTTTAAAGACAAGGAAATCCTAATTGAATTGCTTTGCAACTCCACAAGCCAGTGTATTATTAGACAACTTGACATCAATCGCCCTGCCTTTGTGTGTGTGTGTGTGTTCAACTGATTGTGTGTGTTTGTATGTGTTGTGAATGTGAGTTTGTCTATCTGTGGTTAAAAGGCTTTCCATTGATCAAACTACAGGCTGCCGTGACCTGCTGCTGCAGCTCTCTATCCCAGGAGATCATCTCTGCTCATTCATGCTGTTTGACTGTGTGTGTGTGGCGGGGCGGGGGNCGGGGGGGGGACCCACATATGTGTTTACCTAAACAGGGTCTTAATTAGAGTTTCTTGTCTCTTAGATGCACACGACACACCAAACCAAAATCCTGAACTGAACATTTTGTGATGGGACAGTAATCAGAATCTCCTAATTAATGATGGAAATGTGGGTGTTGTTGCTGAGTCACTGATGCTCTTCTTTCCTTCCAATCATTCATGTGTCCTTGAGATGACATTTGACCCTTAATGTGGTATGTGTTTCATCTGAAATTGTTCAGTGTGTAAGTAAAACTTTAAAAAAAAAAAAAAAAAAAAAAAATCCCGCTCTTCACATTTCATCTGCATTTTCATTTCATGTAGTGCTTTCTTAAAGATCCCATTTTATTCAGGTTTCATGGTTTGGTTTTCAACAGTAACGTGGTTTAAATAAAGACAAATTGATCTTTGTTTTTCAGTAAAGTAGCTTTCCATAAAGGAGACACAATATATAGATTTCCATGTTTGCGTGATGGCTCTTTGACTCCAGCTCCCCAGATGTACGAGGACTGGTGGAGAGAAACAGAAAGGCTGAAATGTTTGGGTCAGCACACGTATATGCCAGGTGAGAACACTTTCTGAGCTGCTCATTGAAAGATGCATGGCTTTTACATTGGAAGATGGAAGGCTGGACACAGCTTATTGTAATGTTAACATTTAGAGCTGCAGGTGCTTCAAATATCACTATCTGGGGAGAATTCTCTAAAATGTCAACATTTGAGGAAGTTGGCAAAAGAGACGCCTTTCAGCCTCTGTGTTGATGCATTTTTTTGAAATGAGCTTTTGAAAGACTTTTGGGCCAACTTTAGACAACATATGACTATTCCAATGCAGTCTCATCTCATTGAAAGAACAAGTTAAATCAAGTCAAATTTATTTGTATAGGCCAATATCACATACAGGCCCACCCATCGATGGCCCATGCTACAACAGGACTATTATCTTGAAGAATAAAATTGTTTTAATGCTTTGAAAATGAATAAATTGTTATTGAAAAATAATCAAGACATGGGAGCTACATGATATCTGTTCGTTGAAGGAGACCCGTGTGTGTGTGTGTGTGTGTGTGTGTGTGTGTGTGTGTGTGTGCGCGCGCGCACGCAAATCTACACATGCTAAGATTCATCCAACCAAAATGATTCCCTTTGATGAAGGGGTTCTCATCCAGAAACCATCAAGAGAACTTCCCACCACACACACACACACCCTGTATGCAAGGATGGACTAAAACATAGCTAATTGATATCCCTGTTGCAAAAAAGTAAATTCACAATGCCGTTCACTGATCTCACTATTTTGCTCCCCTATCTCGTCCCTCCTTCTCTCTCTCTCTCTCCATTTCTCCCTCCTGTGCTTATTTACACCAGGGGAAGATGGAGTGAAAAAGTAAACGTATAATTAGGCTACATTACTTTGATTGTTTTCTTTTCAGATTATGCCTGCTGTCATCGCTGCACTGCAAGAGAGGGCGAAGGGCACAGCGTGATTGGACAAGGGAGGGGGGGATGGAGGGAGGGGCATGTCGGGTGTCTGTGTATGCACATGCTTATATGTGTGTATGTGTGTAACACTTTGGGACCTCCTGCTGCGAATGAATATTGTGTTTTTAGCGGGGCCTAATGTTTTGTTTACTGAGTGTTAATAATGGCTAATTAATAATCCTCCAATCTTCCTGACAGTTGAGAGAGAGAGAGAGAGGAAAATGGAGTGGAAAAAGAAATGGAGTGGAAAGGGATGCAAAGATAAAAAAAAAAGCAAGACAGAAGGATATTTAACAGTAACATCTATAAAGGTGGCCCTTCCTTGTGTGTGTGTGTGTGTGTGTGTGTGTGTGTTGGG
>VXCM01001046.1:165599-188836 GCA_014773175.1 Lucifuga dentata | reverse complement strand
GGGGGGGGGGGACTAAGAAACCAGAAAAAGAGGGAAAAAACAGGGTGAAGGACAAAAGACAAGCAAGCTGCTTTGCTCTCTGTGCTCTTATGAACCCCAACCTTCTGCTGTGAAAATGTTAAATTTTATCTCTGTTGTGTGTGTGTGTGTGTGTGTGTGTGTGTGTGTGCGTGCGTGCGCGCATGTGTGTGCATGCATGCATGCATGCATGCTTCTTACAGGGTGGTGAGGTGGGACTGTGAGTCAGACATTTCAGCACTAGAGAGTCATTTCGATATTATCATATGTGCAGACTGGTAGGTACACACACACACACACACACACACACACACACACACACTCATTGCCTTTAACTGTGTATGTGCATCTGTAGCATTTTCAGCTTTGGTGGCAGTTGTATGGACCTCATCAGCACCCGGCCCCTTCGTTGCCTTATACACACACACACACACACATACATACACACACACATGCTCAGATGCCCGCCTGTCTCCATTTTACACCAAATTGCCTCGGTTTCATGCTTGGTGTTCCAGCAAATGGATGACTTAGGCAAATTGCAAATAATTGTGCCTTGACAAAGAAGGAGAGACGGAAAGATGAAGAAAGAGTTGAGGGTAGATGGAAGGAGGGGTGGACATGGAGATAGAAATAAAGAGACAGAGCTACAAAAAAAAAAACATCTTAAAAATTAGTGAATTAAAACAAATTAAAACTTTTGCTTGTTTGAGNAACAAAAAAAAAAACATCTTAAAAATTAGTGAATTAAAACAAATTAAAACTTTTGCTTGTTTGAGGTAGAATCTCCTCTCTGAATTACATCAGTGTCCTACTTTCACTTTGTATGTAGTTCTGTTTCAAGTCGTGTGTACTATATAAAGAATACACACATTCTGAGAATACAGTCATGCTGTGGGGGGTAGGGTAGGCATTTGACTACTTACAGCTTCACCAGCTTTGAATAAAATCAGCAGGTGTACAGTATGTATGTGCTTCTATTTGTGCACAAGTGAGTGCGTGTGTAAGTGCAGCATTAGCAAACAAAGTTATCATTATTGTAATGTCACAGTCATTACAGGTAATAGCCAGGTACAGCACCCAGGAAAGGAAAAGAGAGCTTGTGGCTAATAGAGGATATTTTACATTGGACTGCTCTATACGCACATATGTGACAGATAGAGAGAGAGAGAATCTGTGTATCTTTGTGTGTGTGTGTGTGTGTGTGTGTGCACGCCTCAAGATGGTTGTCTCTGTTTTTTCCATCTCTGGAGCCTCCTTTCTGTGTGTGTGAATGCGAGAGAGAGTGATTGTGTAATAATTGCGAAGGTGGTGGCTGAAGAGTGATGGCTGTCCGATTAACGAGCCCGTCATTGTGATGATCATCTGCGAAAAGGTCAACAACGCAGCTTCCACTCTGATTAATTACAGCCCCTACGGGTGGCGGCGCAGCTTCTGTGGAGAGGAGAAGAGAAGAGTGACATTATGGATTACAGGCTCACATATGCTAACTTTATCATTAACAACTGGAAATGCTGCAAAGAGCCAGTTTATGGAGAGTGGCGGAACATTTTGTTCTTTTCAATCTGCCATCTTGACATTTTAACCCTCCTAATGCATAGTAACATTTTTCTATTAGTGGAATAAATCAAGAAGAGCAGTATAGAGGGGAGGTGTGATGGATAATGGAAAGAAGATGGACAAAAGGAACAGGAATAGACACTAGAGAGAATGAGACATTATACAGTTTTCCAGACACTGAATTGTTGACACAAACCTGTATCATTATGGGGGGGGGNAGAGAGAGAGAGAGAGAGAGAGAGAGAGAGAGAGAGAGAGAGTGTTAGTGGGCATGTGGGTGGCAGAGGTTCCTTGGCTAGGATATTGGTATGTCTCCTGTCTTATAAGCTGTCCATGTGTGGGCACTGAGATAAAGCTGTGTGTGTGTGTTTGTGTGCAAGATAGAGGAGAGAGAGAGAGAGAGAGAAGAAATGTGTGCATGTGTTGTGTATGTTTTTTTCCTCTATTTGTCATTAGCATCAACTGTAGCATCAGTTTTTATACACATAAACACTCTGACATACTCATACACACACGCTCTGACATTTTATACACATTATACTCTGACACGAGGAACACACATACACACAAGAAATGAATACTTCAGGATATCCACTCTGAAATGAAAGATGCCTGTCTTATTTGCATTGTTGTAACCTGTGCGTGTATGAGCGTGCATGTTGGCTCAGTGTACACTGCCAGCAACACATGTATTTTTATAAGTTGGGTGCGCAGTGGGTCTTCGATGTGCATGTACACGTGTGTTGGAATGAATCTCTATTGTGTGGATACATTCACAGTCCAATGAGTGTCCAAACATTTTCTTAATGCTTCACACACATGCATGCACGCATGCTCTAAGAACATTATAGCAAATACAGTGTATCACTTCTTAACAGACACAACCTCACACAAAGCCAACCCTCGTGTCCTTGCACACTCCCAAATAAGATGAAAGAATGAAACCAGTGTCTGGCAGTTTTGTACTGGACATGTTTTTAAGAACTAGTTCTTAATGCAAATACCCTCAATTAGTGCTAGTTTTAGTCTGTCTGTGTGTGTGTGCATGTGTGTTGCACATTCGTGGTGCAAAATTGTTTGCTTGTTTTTGAAAGTGGTCCCAAGCTCGTGTTGCTATTCTAGTCTTACGTGGCTTAGTCTTGTTTTTCTAAATAATCACATCTTGATACAGCACTTGAAGTGCCAGGTCCTGGATGGTCTGGGTCCCAAAAATTATTTTGTATATTCTTTCATATCTTTTTTTTTTTTTTTTNTTTTTTTTTTTTTTTTGTTTAGCCTTTATTAATCCCGGTATTATTCTCTGTCCTTGAATTGATCACACGTTAGTTTGATAAGTAACACATGCTGTGTGTCTCTAGGTATAGCATACCTGTAATACAGTCTGGATTCTTTGAGGTGTTGAACAAAGCATTGGAAATTTTTTTACAGTCTCCCATCCCAACTTAAATTTCTTCCTCACATACTTAGCCTTCCTCTCGGTAGCCATCATGATGTTGTCATATGTTTTCAAGGTCTAACCCTTTGCAGCTTTGACGACATCCTGCATGTTAACGTCTGTGTGAGCTGACAAATATAGCAGCATCCCTCCTTCATACACACTCTCACCAATACTGACCTCCAGTCAATAGCTGATTTGTCCTGGGTGGGAGGGGTCAGCACGAGACAATAGGCCTCTAACCATCTGGGGTCATCAGATAGGACCTTAAAGGAGAATACTACAAATAATAATATGTAACTCATTGCCCCATAAATTCACGTGTATCATAGCATTTTTCATGCTTCATTGTTAGTTTGGCTTTGGATTTTTGCTGAATTATTGTCATAGTTTAATGCTGGTAACTGTAGACTGCTTCATAGAAAATCCATAATGACGTAGTGCATCATAAAATGATGAAGAGAGAGGTTTTTCTCTGACTCTTTGCAGTTTAAGATTGCCTTTGTGATTTTTGACTTTTCCTCCTGCCCTCTTAATGACACCCTGTCCTTCCCCTGNCTCCCCCCAGCGCCTGTCACCTCCACCCAACTAGCTCACTTCCTTCTTTTCCGTGCCACTCACTTTTCCTGTGAACCAATATCTGTAGCAAAATAAACCAAACACAAACCTCTCACCTTTCAAGTTAAATAAACTTCACACCTACGTCTAACCTTGGAAGAATAACAAACTTTACACATGCACATGCACACATCCTGGGTAAGAGCTGGTCGCGGAGAGACGTATTTTTCTTGCAGACAGAATTGCTGGTTGTTAGGATATTTTTCTGTAGTATTTATAATGTAAATGAACAGGAAAAAAACAGATCTGTGCAGGTAGATAAAGAGACAGACAGGCAGGAGATGATATGATGTGCACATCACCCTCTCATTTCACTCTGGGGTGGGGGGATTTTGTGTGTGGAAAGGTCAGAGGCTGTGATTGGAGAGTTATGTGCAGATTGCCACTCCACTGGCCATTTGGGCAGATGTGTGGGATTATGTCAAATCTGCACTGTATTGTTGCATTTCAGTCAAATTACTCCACTCTCATCTGTGATAATAGGTATACACACACACACACACACACACACACACACACACACACACACACACACACACACACACACAGACATACACACACCAGTACTCACTTGAATAATGGATTGAAATTTTTCATTGTGGATATTGAGACAGGTGCTACCTTGTTGGAGTGATGAGAGTTGATGTAAAGCCAGTGTGGATATTTTGTGTGTGCGTGTGTGCTTTGTGAATCTCCATGTGGACAGTGGTCACACTACAAGGCCCTTGTAGCACGCTGTAACTCCTCCAGACTGTAATTAAAGATTTTTTTTCTTCGGTAGCATGCTTGTTAAAAGCTACAGCTGGAAATTTTTTTTTTTTTTTTTTTNTTTTTTTTTTTTTTTTTTTGCCTTGAGACATGGTATTGATACTTCTGTCTTCCTCCTCTTCAGCTGATCAGTTTCTCAGTCAAACACACAAATATCTATAGCTATCAACCTTAAACTGATGCTGAGGCTACCAACATCCTTAAACTCTCCACACAGATAAAAGTGAAACGGTGTTAAAAAGCCTGTTTCAGGAAATGGAGGAATTTTTATTAGACTCTGCAACACTATGTTGTAGATGTAGATGTTGTACCTTTTAAGAAAGAGCTGAAAGTCCTTATCTTCATCCCCTTTTATCTTCAGAAAAGCTCTTTGTGTCCTGTTCTGATTAAAACTCAGACCGTGTTCTCTTCACAAATGTCTCATCTTTCATCATCACTATTTAAATCACTGTTTGATCTGACTCCATTTAACATTGACTCATGTACATATTCACTGCTTATAGACAGGCACAGATACAAGCATAAGTGGCACAATCAGGCACACACACACCACACTCCACTCAGTACTACCCCAATAATCTGATAGTGTGTTAATTATACACTCAAAATGTTTAATTAAATACTAACTTTTGTCTTATCGCACATGAGCAGTGTGATAGCCTGATGAGCACTCTTAAACAATAAAATACTGTACATTCTGCATTATTCAGATTCACTTACATGTGGACACCATGCATGCACAAATATGTTAAGGCCCCATTTACACCTTGAATTAACATGCATGTGTATCTAGATATGTTATCCATGTTAATGCACGGAGTAAATGTGCGCAGAATGCTATTCGATCCACTAGACCGCATACAAATGTTATACGATTAGCTCTCAGGCACAGCCATCCAGGTGTAAATGCAACACCCCTCAAGTTGATGACAACAGCCTGCCTCATCTTTCTGGATCTGCTTGCTCTTGTTAAAGGACCATACCGGTGATTGTTCTTGTTTGAGCCTGATATATTCAATTTTCATGCATGTAATGTTACTGACAGTCATTTCCCTAAGCATACTACTGGAAAGGTGAATTAAAAAAAAAAATTCCTACCTTCCAGATCGCCATTGGTTTCAGTTCATTCTGGTACGCTATTAAAATCAGCTTATTGATACTTGAAACGTTCTTGGGATAGGTAATCCATCATCATGAACAAGATGTGTCTTCAGGTTTTTTTTTTTTAAAGTTATGTAATTTTAGTGTTTAAGCACAATAAAAAGTGTGGAGTGAATGTATGTCTCCACCGGGGAATATAGTCCCAAAAGAAGACCTGCATTTATCGAAAAATTTAATTGACCATGATTTCATAAGGCTGCATAACTATTAGGAGGTGAAACATCAATTTTTGAGGTGGGTGAATCTCCTGAATATTTGATTTTGAAAGATTAAGAGATTCTGCAAAATATCAGAAAACCTGAAATACAGTTTTATCCTTTGGGAAATGATTGTCAGTAACGTAACATGTATGAAAATTGAACATATTAGGCTCAAACATGCACAATCGACGGTATAGTCCTTTAATAAAGTTTTTCTGAATTGGCAGTTGCAGCTTGTCATAAGAAAAGTTATTAATTTAAAAAAGTTATTAGTTATTTGAATCTGTAGGTGAAGCTCGCCCTAAGAACAAAGAGGAAACTCTGACTTTAAAAGTGCGATTACTCACATGATAAGACCTTATCACAATGCAGCCAGAATCAAGATAATGATGATGAATGTTAATCCAAGGTGTAAACACAAATATTAAAAAACTTTCTTTCTCACTCTCACACATACACATCACAAGTGTTAGTCTGTACTTGCAATCATATGATTAAAACAGGAGCAGATCATTTACATTTGATAACATTAAGTGTTATTTGATTTATTTCACTTTAACTGCTTTTGTTTTACACATTTCAACACCCAAAAACCAGCTATTCATGCCAAAAATTGAAGACAATTTTTTTTTCTTTTTTTTTTTAACCTTTGAAGCATCTAAACAAAGGTGCATGAGTGTGAAAGTGNAATTTTTTTTTCTTTTTTTTTTTAACCTTTGAAGCATCTAAACAAAGGTGCATGAGTGTGAAAGTGTGCATATAGGTATGCATGTACAGGCATGTATTCTCTATAGGTGATGATATCTGTGCATCTTTTTGGATATCCCGATGTTCCGCATTCCTCTCATTTCCTAGACGAGGCTGAGATGAAAACATATGGCAACTCTGAGTGTCAACAGAAGGAAAGCATCTTACTCATGCAAATTGTTTTTCCCTTCCTCCTGCTGGTGGATTTATTTGTAAACAAAGGAAAATAAATAGCCTTCTGCTTTATCTTGAGCTGCTATCACAGGAATTCATTCTAACCTGTCTCTCCCTCTCTCTCTCCCCCAGTTTGTTTCTCGACCAGTTCAGAGTCAGCTTGGTTGATGCCATAAGGAGATTACTGCAACCAAACGTAAGTGTGTGTGCGTGTGTTTGCCTCTGTGTGTCTACTGTATGTATCCCTGCTTTTCCCCATCCCTTTCCTCTAAATCACCACCCACTCTTCTCAATCATAATTAGGCTTTGCCCAAAACCCTACACACATTGATGGCCTGACAGGATTAATATCATGTAATACTTTAATGCTTATTATGAGCAACTTGAATTCATTGCTCTGATCTCTCGCTCTTGCCTTCCCTTCATCATAAAGCCGAGGGAACTTCTCCCTTTTGGCCGTGTGATAAGACCCCACGCTGTGACAGCCAAAGCAAATGGGGGAAGAAGCAAAAGGCTGGAAGAGATAGGGTTGCGATTTCTATTCATCTAAGGGAACGGGGAGGAGGGGAGTTTAAGTACAGATGGCTGATGGTTATAGGAAATGTCTTTTTATGAAAAAGAGGACAGTGAAAACAGCACTGGAGGGCGGGAGATATGGAGAGGAGGGAGGAGAGGAGGGATGAGGGAGAGGAAAACAAGAAGGATGGGTGAGGTGGAGAGAGTCTGGAGAATGGTGAGGCAGGGGTTGTGAAAGATGGACAGAGGAGAGATGGCAGCAGAAGGAGTAAAAGAGGAGGTAAATGTGGTGAATCTTCATGGACGACAGACAGAGTGAGAGAGAGAGACTGTGAAATACTGGCATGATGTCCCACATTATGTCATTAACATCTTGTTTCTCATATTTCCTTTTTTCAAATAAAAAAAGAAGGAATATTTTAGTTATAGTATTAAAACCCAACCAAAATTGGATTTTTAAGGCCCAGTATTAATTGATGATGTTTTTCCATCAATTCAATTGTCCAATTTTCCCTCAATTCCCCCAGTTTTGGTTATTAAAGAGTTGTGACAACCTGATGTACTAGGACAGAGTAGCGACACACATATCCAGGTTGTATTCAATCTGAATAAGGTCCCTTTTACACTTTGCATCATAATGTCATCTCTGTACTTGGATATGTTGTCTGGATCGTCTGTTGTCAGGACTTGCATTTTAACTTTGCATTAACACACATTCTCTTATCTGGATTTTGTCTACATTCTGATTGGCTCTCAGTTGTTACACTATTAAAGCTTCTGTTTCCTTTTTGCTCTGTGTATAATTTTTGTATGTGTATGTTTTTTTTTTTCTTCTATTTTTTTCCATCGGCTGCCGCTGTCCATGTTTCAGGTTCAGGTCCCCATTTACGACCAATCACAACTCTCGATTCAGAGTAACTTTATTAACAAGGACGGGCGTGACGATGAAACGGGATGACATTTTTAACTTGTGGGTGTATTTTATCTCATGAATGCGTCCTGGCTGTATGGATTACATTTACACTTGGCTAGACTAAGATCTGATCACAATGCAAACCAGACAATATCTATATATTGTCTACAGATTGCATGATATAGATTGCATGTTAACAAAAGGTGTAAATGAGGCCTAATTGTCTTGCTGCGGTTGGACGTTGTATCCACTGTAGTGGAACGGAAAGACATGACATCTGGCCATTGTTGTACATCTGCGTGTTATAAGTCTCTCTTCATCTCTGTCTCTCTCTTTAATCCAGCAGAGATAATTCAGGGGCTAATATGATTTGAGTGTCTG
The DNA here is from genome assembly GCA_014773175.1 of Lucifuga dentata. Classification (NCBI taxonomy): domain Eukaryota; kingdom Metazoa; phylum Chordata; class Actinopteri; order Ophidiiformes; family Bythitidae; genus Lucifuga; species Lucifuga dentata. The sequence goes on along the minus strand of VXCM01001046.1, from coordinate 180,345 downwards.
CTATCAAACTGTCACTACCACAACAAGCTTCGCCAAATATTTAATAATTTGTTAAGCAGATTAAACAATTAACTGAGCAATTAATTCTCCAGTCTAATGGCACTAATTTGTTATTTCTGACAAAGGTGGTCCATCCGGTGGGGCTGGTCCCCCTTAATCAGCTGTTTAGTGCTGGGAGGAATTTTGTCTGTTTGTTTTGTTAGTTGTAGAGGGAGGGAAGAACTGCAACTGGAGATACAGATGAAAAACAGCTGTCAGAAGGGGGTGATCCTGCTGGTTTTGCTGGTTTTTTTTTGTTAATTCAGCTTTCGGTGTGTCAGTGTGCATGCGTTTGCACGTGTGTGTGTTTGTGTGCACATCCCTCTCGCCTCCATTTAATTAAAAGAATAATAACATGATCAAAATATGAAATAAAACTGAAAGCCGAAGGATTTCAAAGAAACTTTGAACCTGCTGGTAATCCTCTTAGTTTGGGCGCGACCACCTGTGATGCAGACACACACACACACACACACACACACACTCATGCTCACAAACATACAATACAAATCATATGTATGTGTCATATATACTCACACAAATACATAGAAATATAAACAAATTCACATGTACACACAAATGCATAGTCACATGCAAAGTGTTTTTGTATTCTCAGTATTTAATGAATAAATAGAGCTTTAATCTTTTGTGTACTTTATAATATAATCCCTGCTAGAAATCAAAGTAATTAGAAACATGCTGTCACTCACTCTCTGTGTATAAAGCAGGAAAACATGTAATATTAAGTGAAATTAAGAAATTGAAATAAGAAAATGAGTATGTAATACAGTAATGCATAGCTGTACTGTACATTTAAGGCTTTTTTTACTTATAATTTTCACTCAAAAATATCTAGATTTTTTTTTTAATAAAGGAACACATTATTCCTTTAAAAAACTGATTTCCAGACAGATTTTAGTTCCTCATACACTCAAATGTTGTGTTTCTTGCTCTAAAAACATGTTTGTTTGTTTTTTTACAGTAATTTACAAATGGTAAAAAACAAACAAACATGCACAAATTATGCAGCGTACTTCCTCAAAGTACCTAAAAAGGAGGATAAACTAAACTAAGCTAAAGCCCTGAATGTTTTTATATGCTGAATAACACCCAGATTTAAAGGACCATACTGGCCATTTTGCATGTTTGAGCCTAATATATTCAATTTTCGTACATGTAACGTTACTGACAATCATTTCCCAAAGCATACAATTGGAACGGTGAATTAAATATTTTTTTTCCTACCTTTCAGACCGCCATTGGTTTCAGTTCATTCTGGTGCACTATTAAAATCAACTTGTTGATACTTGAAACGNCAGACCGCCATTGGTTTCAGTTCATTCTGGTGCACTATTAAAATCAACTTGTTGATACTTGAAACGTTATTGGGATGGGTAATCCATCATCGCGAACAAGACATGTATTCAGGTTCTTTTTTCTTAGATGTTTTGTAATTTTAGTGTTTAAGCACAATAAAAAGTGCAGAGTGAATGTATGTCTCCGCCAGGGAATATAGTCCCAAAAGAAGACCTGCGNAAAAAGTGCAGAGTGAATGTATGTCTCCGCCAGGGAATATAGTCCCAAAAGAAGACCTGCGTTTATCAAAAAATTTAAATAACTGTGACTTTATAAGGCTGCGTAACTATTAGCAGGCGAAACATCAATTTTTAAGGTTGGTGTATCGCTTGAATATTTGATTTTGAAAGATTATGAGATTTTGCAAAATATTAGGAAAGCTGAAATACGGTTTTATCCTTTGGGAAATGGTTGTCAGTAACGTAACATGTATGAAAATTGAATATATTAGGCTCAAACATGCAAAATAGGCCTTTAATGATTTTAACCAATTTTTAATATTCAAAGTACACAACAAAAAACATCCAAATTTGTCTAGATAAATAAAAAACAAAAATTATTAGCCATATGTACTTTGTGTTAATTACCTACTGAATCTCCATAGTTTTGTCACATCCATGACTCCATCTCCTTGCCCCACACACATACACACATACTTCAATCCTTTTTTCCATCTTCTGTTCCATCCAGGGCATGGCATTGGTGTTTGCCCCAATGCGAGGCGAGACTTTGGGATTGTTCTGTGATTTGGCCCAGCAGGCCGGCCTCTGCATCTGTAAGCACCAGCAGTATGACGCTCAGGTTTGGGACGTCCACTTGAAGGTAAGAAGCATGTCAAGCAATAGAACTCAGAGTACATCAACGTTTATTAAAGCTGATTTCGATTTGATTGAGTACAATACCGTTTGAAAAAAAAAATGTATTTACTGTCTTTATCTGAGTAGAATTGAAGCTTTAATGGGTATGTAAACATACATATTGCTTGGTATATGTTTTTGTCCTCTTTAATGCTGATGAAGATGCAGTAGTCTTGAAAAATTGCACCGTTAAAACCTGTAAATTTATCATGTTGCTTGGGTCCTCTTTCATAAGTTTGATGGTCTTGAACTGAGCAGCATCTCACTCATCTGCTCAATGCTGCAAGACAATATTTGTTCGCTTCATAAATCAAAGAGTCAGCAGCGGTTTATAGGAAAACTTGCATGTTTTCACCTTGGGGAACAGCTGTAACAAAACAGCTGCCGCAAACTCTACAGTTTAGAAACACTGAACAGAAACCCAGAATATACAGTACTTATATTAAATTCAAAAACTGCAGCAATTTTCTCTTGAATTTATTCCAGCCACCAAGTAGGTAATATTTCCCCCGTGTTTGCTTGCCAGCATTATCAAAAAGTAATGTTAATTTGATGAAATTTTGTAGATATGTTGATATATGGGTCAAGATCTGGATCTGGATCTGGATCTTGGGATCTGGATTTTGGAATTTTTTACATTTTCCTTTACATTTGTTTTTTACATCTTCCTTTCCATTTACCGCAACACTTATCGACATTTTTGCCTCTTTCATGAAAACTAAGACACAAATTGTAGTGTCCAGCTGTTAACTCCATTACATCTTCACACACACACAAGACAGCAAGGAGTGGGCAAAATTGGTGCATATGTCGACATACACATGTGGGACAGTTGGGACTGGCCATTGAAGTGCCTGAACCTCAGCAAGGAAAATGTCTCTCTTTCTTTTTACTATTTGTCCTTTACTAACTTTAGGCTATACACTCAATCGCTCTCTCTCTCTCTCTCTCTGTAACTCACTCAAGACTCTTTCAAACTACATTTATGTGAAGTGAGACTTAATGGCAACTGGGGAAAAAAGAGAAAATTCAGAAAATAGGACCAAAAATGGGGATTTGTAAAGAAGGAGGGCAGAAAGAAAAAATGTTAGAGAGAGAGAGACAGAGAGAGAAAGAGAGGACTTCTCAGCAGGTTTAGAGTGGATGCTGCCATTGCCTTGAATTTAAACGAAAAACAACTTTGGTTGAAAACAACTGTGGGGGAGGTTTTATTGGGACTCAAGGCCACAGAGTACAGGCACTGAATAATTCTGATGATTCACCTACTCAATCGTTTTGGAAAATTGCCACTCAGTCCTGATTTAGCGATGGAAGTTGCTTGACGACAGCGTGTGAACGATGTGAACGGTGAAATTTAGACTCAATGTGAAAATTACTATGAAAATTTGCTGTTTTTTTTTTTTTCCCTTTGGTGTGGAAGAGAAATGTCAGACCATTTGGCTTGCATTTGAAAAACACACTCTCTTGTGTGTGTCTTTGTGCAACACACACACAGTGTCACGCATGCACATACACAAACACACACTGAGGTCAGGTGCTGTGAGGACAAGTTGAAGTGGCCTCCTCACATCTGAAGGTGATTAAATCTCCTCTGCTTATCTTCTGATGAGCACTCCGAACACCCCCCTGTGTGTTTGTGTGTGCGTGCATGCACGTCCACTTGCACTCGCATTTGCATGTGCCTGACTGACCATTCTGCAGCAGACTAGAAAGACACACACACACTGGCTAAGAAACAAGCTATATCACAATCCCACGCAGACCAGACATCACACAGACAGTGTATTGGCTAGACATTATACGCCAGCACACACACCGCATGATGATATCACAGAGAAACATACACTACCAGCATGCAGACACACACATCCAAATGAGCAGCTGTTACTCATTTGCACTACAGATTAGCTTTCTTCAGCTATATTTACTTTCAGTGGGTGGACTAGAACACAAGAAAAAAAACACATATCAAAAACCTACAGCAGAACTCACACACACACACACACACACACACTGTGGATTAAACAATCAAAAGCTTCTTTACCAAAAGCTTGTGTATCAGTTTGGAGAAAAAAACAAAAAAAAACGAACAAAAAAAAAAAAGAAACTGTTGCCTGGAATCCAAAAGTCTGTTCATTATTTTAGAAAATGCAGAGAATTGAATTTGCTAAATTTGATCTACTCTGTGTTTTATTAAATTCATTTCATGGCTTCAGTCAAGACATGTTTAAATAGTTGCTAATAGTTTTGGATATAAATATTTTACATTTTTGGATAGAATGCTCAAATTTTTTAAATTGATGTGCTAGACCTCAATCATAGTATTCATCACATCTTTTACTCAAAATATAGGAATAACTGTTCGGTGTAGTCCACTGTATTCAAGTCATGTCATTAAATAAAAAAAAGATATGCTGTAATATCTCAGATACTAGAAAGGAGACAGAAGAGGAGATTGTGATGTGAGTTTCAGGCTGATCCAATCAAAACCTGAACATTGTGAAATTTTACCAATCCACAAATGTGGTGTCATCTGCAACTGGTCAACAATGTCATGTAAACTGGCTGCAGTTTTACATATGTCGTGTTTGCAGTTTACTTCTCCGTCTCCTCTCGCAGCCACTTGCACGCTCCTGCATATGGCATGGATGCATTAAGCAAACGTTCCTCCTGTGACAGCGAGCATGCTGGCGTTCCTTGCAGTTCTGTATGCCGCTGCAGTTTGACAGCCTTTGCCAAACATGCCACCTTTGATTTTGTTTGGAATACTCTGCTGGCCTGATTGTTTGTTCTCTCTCTCTCTCTCTCTCTCTCTCTCTCTCTCTCTCTCTCTCTCTGTGAGTGTGTGTGTCCATGTGTGGGTGTATTTCTGTGAGAGAAATAGAGAGCAGAGTGTTTTTAGCAATTCTTTACAAATCATCTCTAAGACCCCCAGCTCTGTACTCTGCAGTTTTCCAAAACACACTTACTCTCTCAACCCCTCACACATACACACTCAAGGGATTGCCGACAACTGGCAGTGTGTGTGTGTGTGTGCATGTGAGTGGAAGGCGTGTGCTGGGACGGCAGACAGGGCTAGCGCGTTATCCTCTTATCCCCACTGTTGTGGAATAGAGAGGCAAGCAGCTGGAGGGACTGCAAGCAGCCTGATAATGCCAGCGCTATTTTCTAACCCGCCATCTTAATCTTGTTACTCAAATGGTTGTGAAGAGAGAGTCATGAATTTTAATTTCTCTCAAACACACACAAGAGATGTGTGCACATGTGTAGATTCCCCCCGCGCACGCTCCCACACATGCATAAATAGTAACCCCACTGTGTCCGTGCACTCACACAGTCTCACTCGCTGTCTTTTTTTTTTCTGTCTTTCCTTCACTCTCTCCTTCCCACTCTCTTTTTCTTTCTGTTTCTCAGCTGCCTGGCTTCTCCACCCCTCCCTCCTCTGGCGTATCTTTCTTAACTCTTCTCCACCCACCCCTCCGCTTTATCTTTCCATTGCCTACATCACAACCCACTTCTCTGTTTAGTCAAGCCTGTCCTTCTATCCCTTCCTCAACTCACCTCTCCATCCACCCAATCCCTTATTCTCTGTTTCCTAATCCTGCAGAGAGGAACCCGAGACATCCGGTTCATCCCTCCCTCCCACATCTCAGGAGCCCTCCTTGTCTCTCTCTCTCTCTCTCTCTCTCTCTCTGTCCCTTGTTTGCTTTCTCTATGGCCTGCACAATCAGGGCAGCAAGAAATGATATATATAGAGAGAAGACAAGAGACAGCAGCAATAAAATACATGACTTGCACATTGACAAGAAAAAAGGAAAGGATTGTGAGGTGGTGGAGGGTGGGGTGAGCCGATTTAATCAGGCACCCATGAAGCTGATTAGGCAGCCTACGATCAGGAGGAACAGCTTTGCTTGTTAAACTTTTCACCTCTGCGAGCCCTCAGCCCTCGCCGTGTTATAGCCCCCCCCTTCCTNTGCTTGTTAAACTTTTCACCTCTGCGAGCCCTCAGCCCTCGCCGTGTTATAGCCCCCCCCTTCCTCTTTCCATCCCTCCATCCATCGCTTTCTTGCTTCTTCCGCCTGGTAGAATTTGAATGTGAATGCTGATTGTGGTCCCCCATAGCAGGCTAAGCAAGGGGCCACGCAGCTGCCCCTCCACGTCAACTACCCCCTGGGCTGCAATCTCTCTCTCTCTCTCTCTCTCTCTCTCTCTCTCCCCCCCNCTCTCTCTCTCTGAAGGTCACAGGTTCAAGCACCGGCCGGTGGCTGGAAGGATGGCCACAGAAAGATAACGCACATTAAGGGCACTGGTGATGAGAAGTGGAAGAGGAGTAGAGGGCAGAGGGAGATACAAGCAGCCTTCTCATATTCCAAAAAAAGAAGGAGAGAAATTGGAAAGATGCTAAACAAGTAGAGATCGGAGGGATGGAAGATGTTGTCTTTTTCCGGACAAAGAGCACGGAAAGGAATGATGGGACAGGTCAGGTGTCACAAGACAGTAAAGCTGAATTATAATCGGCCATTTAAATCAGTGTGAAATTATGGAATGAATATACAGCAACTTGAGCGTACAAGTCAATTGCCTTAAGTCGTTATAGCTGAATAAAGAGGTACATGCAGACTTAGACCAGGATGTGTTTCTCAAAATCACTCCTGGGAAACACAATGACTGTTTGACTGGTGTAACAGCCCAAGACATACTCTCTGCCCAGACTATCCCTGGGGTTAACTTGGGCTAGCCTGTTTTATACCTTGGGTATATTCTGGGCTAGTCCAGTTTATACCCCAGGGTGTTATTTAGGCTAGGCTATTTCACCCTCAGACACACAATAATCAAGGATACGTAAGTTTTTGGTTTTATTTCACAGACTTTCACACACTAACCCTAACCCTAACCTTAACCCTGATGACACAACCATATAATTTAACAAAAAAGTCTATGTTGCAGTAACATATTATTATTATTTTTTTTTAATTATGATGGAAAGAAACCCTGGACATTGAAATACAGACTAATTTATGAAAAACACAAGGGGATATAATCTGGACTAGTGGGGTANACATTGAAATACAGACTAATTTATGAAAAACACAAGGGGATATAATCTGGACTAGTGGGGTATAGTCAGGTCTAGGTCAAAATACACCCCAGGGTATAAACCAACCTAGGCTATTTTAAACCCTGGGGTATATTTTGGCCAAAAGACCAGACTATACCCAGGTATAGTCTGGTGGGAGCTTAAACTGGCCTGCTACACCGGGAATAATAACAGTTGGATCTTGGTTGCCAAATTCTTGTAGGTGTGGCCTCAACTGCCATGACATGGCGTTGGTGGCATCGTGATACCTTTAAATGGCTAGAATGCAGTATGAGTCTGACTCATTAGAAATTTTGCCTTACCCTTGCACAAACCCCTAATATCCCCATACAGGATTAAGACATTTTTCAAAAAAAAAAAAAAAAAAAAACATCGACAGATTGAAAATTTCTACGCTTTTTTACCTGCAATTCTGCCTACCTCCCTGCAGCCCAATTTACTGAGAATTTCTACTTTATGTTGGAGTCAGTGCTGATTGGACAGATGGGTGCTTGCATCATGCTGTCTGTCATGGTCATTGCAGGTATGAATTTGGGTCAATCTGACTTTCTGCGTTTTTGTGAAGAAAGATTTTTCAAACAGAGCTGCTCCCATCACAAGTGCTGAGACACAATCACACACTACACATGAACTGATTTACTAAATTCACTTTCATAAATCCCCGATTGTTTGGCCAGACACTGAGGAAGCTGATTATCCAGTGCAGGTCCACACTGCCAAGTCTGCTTAAGAAGGCTCTGAGTAGGCACCCCATAAAACTCTGTGTGTGTGTGTGTGTGTGTGTGTGTGTGTGTGTGTGTGTGTATTACTTCTGTTATCTTTAGTTTTTACTTTTTAATATATGCACACAGGCATTGACTTGCAGCCAGTCTTTACTACTAGCTGCTCAGCTCTGCTACATATTTAAATACTACCTTTCCTCTGACTATTTTGTGATGTTGGAGGTATGATTTTCTTGACGTGTTTTTTTTTTTAAAACATCCACAGGGAGGAAAACATGGTTCTTTCAGAGAATATACTCTGCCAAACTGAATTATTGATTTAAAATCTTTCTGTATTTTTTTTAGGCAGTTAATGCTTTTCAATGTTGTGTGCATTTCAGATGCAAAGAGAGGGAAAAGAAGCATATGATGAGAATATCCACTACCCTCTGCTCATCACCTTGACCAAAGGACCTCAGCCTGTCCGCCACATTCAGTAAACTGAAACAAACCAGTTCTTAGCCCAACACTGTACTACTCCACATGCTTTCACGTTTAAGGTGTGATGATACAAAGAAACCATGTCAACAGCTTAATCAACAAAAAAAAGTGAGACAAACTGCGCCAGAAAAGCAGAAATTTAATAACAGACTTGTTTATTGGCAGGGAGAGGAAATCACTTGTTTGTCCTAGTTGTTGATACAAGCCACTGAAAGTATTTATCAGATTGTACAGAGTAATAATTGAGTGTGTATAGTTTCTGGTTTGAAGTGTTGGTGAGGAACAGTCTCGTGATGAAACCAAGTCTACCGTAGTTGAAAAGAAAGAAATATTCCAGCCTGGTATGTTTTAATCACTTGCCAACCCACCGACAGGAAATCAGTCTGTCAAGAACACAACTCCGGAGTCAATCAGTCAGCCCTTTAATAAGTCCGCCAACCATTCTGATAACTTGTCAGAGTCCTTCAGACAGCCATCACTCCTCCCTTTAGCTAGTCAGATAGCCAAACAGCTATTCAGTTAACCAGTCAGCCCTGTTAGCCATTCAAGTATTTAGCATGCTTATTACTTAGCATGTTAGCTAATTAGCCAGTCATATATTCAACCAACATTGTCATTTATCAGGTTATCAGGTTAGTCACTAAGTCAATCATTTAGTCAGACGGATGGACAATCAGTCAGCCAGTCAGCTCTTTTTACCAGTCAGTATTAACCTTTACCACTGTGTTCCTGACCCACCATGGAATCTGCCTGTAATTCATTAACTATCACAGACTGTGGAGCAGCTTACTCTTTTCCCTGTGTGTTTCCTTTATTTATCTTTGCTCCCTTCTTTCCCCCCTTTTAATTTCTTCTAATGCAATTCATTCATTCCAGTCAGAGGTCAGTACTAAGAACTTCTTTTGTGCATTACTCAGAACAGTGCATTAACATATTACTCCACATTCAGACTAGGCAGTAATTATTGCCACCACCCAGGCACTACTGCTTTAATAGCTGACAAGCACATTGCCATGGATACAGGTCTCAAAGTCACGGTGTAGTTTGCACTGTGTCAGCTGTCAGTTTCACACTACATAGCTCTATGTTGTAATAATCTTTTTGAAATATACAGACATATGTTCTCCTTCCATAATCCAAACCTTGAATCTACCAGTACTTTGTTAAAATATTTTGAATGAGCTTTTTTTTTTGTCCCTATCTGGTGTCATCTTTGTTCTTTATTCCCTCCAGCTTGCATTGGCTAGATTTGCAGCAGCTGGTTTGTATATTTGAAAACAGTGGCAAGGCTAGCTACTCTGAACATCTGGAAAGCCGAACAAATCCCCATTATCTCTTTACTCATAAAGGTGTGATGGTTCGAACCAAACACCAGCTGGTCCGTGCCTGCTAAAAGCTCTAACTCTAAGCTTAGCTTTAGCGAATGTGAGAGTGTTGGTCAATGGAGTAACACAGACAGACAGAGAGAATACATTTACATCAATACATGTCATCTTATTACTTAAAGTATGTGATGACACGTGACCCCAAAACTGTGCAATAGATAAAAATGTGCGATATGCACATAGGAAATGGGGCAATCACTTCCTACTTCCTTCACAAAGCCACAATGTACTGCTTGCTTTTGAAGCAGACCTTTTAAAAAGTCTGTCTGAATATGTTTTCAACTGTGCATCCACAGTTCTTGAACGTCTCAAAATGTCCTAACAGCCTCATAAGCTTAAGCTTTTCCAGTGAGAGAAGTTGCTTCTCCATTTTAGTATTCACATTTCTTGAAGTTTTTTAAAATAATCAGTACTTTTACCTGTTATGCTCAGGTCTCTTTCTGTGCATCCAGCAGTTTTCTGTTTCTCGTGGTATTTATAACACAAAGTGTCAGGTTGTGGGTCATACAAGTCCAAAGCTGTTCCATATTTCACTGTGATCCATCGCTGTATACAGCAGCCAAGAAGCTATGCAGTATCTTGCATTTTCAGACTTTTACATTCCTCATGTTTACCAGTCTACTTTCAAAAATAAATTTAGTCTTCTGTGTGTTACTAAGCAGAAAACTAATTTAAACCAGTTTGTCAGTAGTGTTAATGGTTTATAGAACTTAAATTGCATTACAAAAAAACATTGTGTGCTTTGGCAAAACTGATACTTTTGATATCTGTTGACATTCATCAAAACCATTTCCAACTGTGACCATGTCCGATGATTACATCATTGCCTCCTCTCGTGCAGTGATGTCAGTCGGTGCACTTCAGCATCACCTCTGTATTGCTAGTCCTTGTTTTCTTACTGCCTCTTGCAGTGGCTTCATCTCCACTCATTATGACTGATCTACCCACGATTCACTGTGATGTCATGTTTGCATAGAGCAATGTCGTTACTGCTAGTTTGTGATGTTATTCCTGCATGCTGTGACACAACCACTTTTCACTGTGACAGCGACAGTCTAGGATCCACTGAGCTGACTGTCATAATTTGTCTGGTGTGCCCTGCCCACCATGTTTGCCTGTTCTTGGAAAATTGTTCACTATCAATCTCTTGTAGGCCATGTGCACACTATTGCAAATTCATTAAATCTTTTTTTTTTTGTTTTTTTTTTTNGTTTTTTTTTTTGTTTGTTTGTTTGTTTCGTCCTTTCATCCATACTCAAAGGGTTCTTGGAAACCTAAAAACAAATCACCAAATTGGATCGAGAAGATGCTGGTCAAGCATTGTGCTGCAAGCAGGGACAACAGAATAAAGTTATCCTGGCTTAAGTGTCCTGTTCATGACTAATCCAGCCTTAAAGAATGGATTCAGATTTTTTTTTAATTCTGTAAGGTTATAATACTCATTGTCCATATGTACACTGGACAGGATTATTGCTCATTGTAGTCCTGCCTCCTCTGTACTGGCTGGTAAGTTCCCTTGCTAATGTGACTTAAAAATTGTTGCCAAATTCCACAGGCTTCGTTCCATCCAAAATTCAGTCAAAGCCGATAAGAGACGTCAGCAGTCTAGTTGACTTAATCAAGTAATTATTTTCCATTGGGCAGCTATTACAACAAAAATATGGTTGCTGTTCACATAATAAATACACCTTTGGGGAAATTACTTGTGTGTATGGAATCCATTTTACTACGAAACCAGAAAAAAATTGATGAGAAAATCCCCCCAAAAGAAACACAGATGTTGAGTGGACAAGGTGACGAGTGTAAAATAAATACATTGCATACTATCTTTGTTTCATTGTTTACCAGTTGTAAACACACTAAAATGTCATCGCTTAATATCTAACTCAGACTGAAGCCTCACATTAGAGTTGGATGAACTTTGAAAAGGATTTTGCACAGGACTGTAGATTTTGGCCACAATTTTAAGTGTTGTCACATTAGAGAAGTATTATATCCAGATAGAATTTAAAAAAAAAAAACTAACTAACTTTAAGCCTTTTCTATTATTGTTTTTAGGGTTTCTGTATGGATGACAGAGTTTTAGAGAATGATCTGAAAACAGTAATATGGACATAAAAATTTCAGTGGTTATATTGTATGGAAATGGTATTTGTAAATGTATGCATATCAGTGTGGACGTGGTCTCATATGGTGGGTTAACTTGTCACTACCAAAAATCTTCTAATTCACTGTAATTTATGGGTTGAATGTTCTACTCTTCAGTTCTACAAGTGGATTATTTTTTGTGAATTTACGTGAATAAATATCTTCCAAAAATTTGGAACTGTGGTCTTTTTTTTTTAAAAAAAACTTCTTATATAGATCAAAACATGATTTTGATGGCCTGTATATTTTTTCTGAGGAAATGTGCGTTATGAGGGTGGCGTTAACAAACCTGCTGGTTGGCTGTGTTCCATTATTAATCTCCAAAAATCCTGTGATAAACACTCACGAATGTAATAAAGTTTCCTTCAGGCCTAGATTGGTTGTGGTCTGTGTTTCAAATACAATGGCCTCCTGCAAGCTAAGCTGGTGCCAGACAAGGTAACACACACACACACACACACACACACACACATATCAAGCCCAGTCAACAATCTACCCCTCCACAGGAAGAAAAAAGAGAGGGATAAAGGAGGGAGGGAAGGAGGGCACAGCAGCTAATCCTACAGGCTCACTCTTCTGTTTATCAGTCAGAAGGAGGAGGGAGAGTTAGTAGAAAGGGAGGGCCCGTGATGATCTGCCTTTTGATATTTTAAAGAGGTCCGTTCTCTCCTCCTAACACTGCTGAAGAGATGGAAAAGCAGTAGAAAAGCAATAGAGAGAATAGCTGAGAAAGACAAGACACAAAGTTGCAGGAAGGAAAGGTGAAGTCAGGCAGCTGGAAATGAGGCAAAGCTTCATGGAAACAGCAGGGAAATGGTTGAGCGGTGAAAGGACGAGAAGCTGACTGAGGCACTAAGATTGACCATGTGAGAGATTGAGCAGAGAGAGAGAGAAAGGCAGACAGAAAGAAAGAGAGACAGAGTGCTCCCGGCTCAACACAAGGGCCCCATTAACTTGACCACTTGCCCTTTGCACACAAAGGCAGGCCGGCCCACCGCCCCTCCCACCCAATTATCTACGATTAGGCTCAGTGCACTGTGTCAAGATGGAGAGGAAAGGAGAGGGAGAGAAAGGCGAGCAAAGGGAGGAGTGAGAAGGGAACAGTGGGAGGAAAGGATAGAGAGAGGACTGGAAAAAAGAGAGGGTCAATGATGAAGCAAGAAAAAGGGCTGGCAAAGGAAGGTTTATGGCATTTGATTTAAGTACCAAGCTCCATGCAAAAGTGTGTTATATGATATTAAAGTACTTCTAAGAATTATAGGCAGGTGTGTGTGTGTGTGTTATATAGATAGATATATCTATATATATATAGATAGATATATCTATATATATCTATCTATATATATAGATAGATATATCTATATCTATCTATATATATATATATAGATAGATAGATAGATAGATAGATAGATAGATAGATAGATATAGATATATAGATATATATATATATAGATAGATAGATAGATATAAATAACTCAGGGATCACTTGAATTCCATATGTACCGCAGTAGTAAAAATATTCCTTTTGACTTTTATTCAGTTTTTGAAAAGCCAACAGGATGGAGAGCCCCCCTTACCCCAAAACACACACATACACAAACTCATGATCACACACAGTAATATACATGCTTTACACACTTGTGTAGCCCTATACAGCCACATGTAATCAACCACAGAGAAATGCACAAATCTTCCCCATGACACACACACACACACACACACGGGGCTGAGCTGCAGTCCAGGTACAGTACATTGTGTTATATTGTGCTTTGTTGATACTCTGCTTCCAGTTATCTGACATCCCATGGGCGCCTTGAGCTGGTTGCTACTACGCTGGCACACCACCACAACAAACACACACACACATACTGAATCAACACATTTTGGCTGCTACATACATGCACATAGACACACCTTTTATGACAGTCTTATCTCTAAAAGGGCTGGATGATGAGGCTGTAGCTTTAATAAAATATTTTGGAGACCCTTTTTCGAAGTGGCCGTGTATTGGATTGTAGTATATTGAAAGTATTGTTTGTTTTTCTATAATATAAGGCTTTTCAGTAACTATAGCCTCAAAAATGACCATAGATGTAAATCAACATCCCTCAGACAGCATCAGCTGGATTTATTGCAAGGCTGCTCTGTCGAATTGATTAGATTGTAGAGGTGTACCAAATAAACTGAGACCTCAGTGTATGTTTCAGTATATATTTAATATGAATCTACAATGTTTGTCTAGGCTTTCCAGCCCACGTTAAGTTCTCACCATATGTCTCCTGTTTTCTCTGTTTTTTTTTTTTTAACTTCCCTTCAGCACTCTGTCCATTCCCCAAAATCTCTCAAAACCTTTCAAGCCTTTTCCTCTCTCTTCTTCTCCTCAAGGCAATTTGAGCAGGGCTTTTTAAATGATCCGCTCATTATCGGTAGTGGAGTCACTTTGGTTTTTCGGCTCTGTCTGCTTGCCTTCCTGCTTCCTTTTTTCCCCTCTCCTCTTCTTCTTTCTCTGTTTTTAAAGGGGCCTTTTCTGCTCGCCCCCGCCGCCCCACCCCTCCCTCCAGAATGGCTTTTTGGTCCGTTTGTTTGGACTCATGAAGTGGAATGCAGCAAAGTCCCTGAAAGCATTTTTTTTTTTTTTTTAATTTAGAAAGCCATCGAGTA
>VXCM01001046.1:28917-165569 GCA_014773175.1 Lucifuga dentata | reverse complement strand
TTTTTTTTTTTTTTTTAAATTTAGAAAGCCATCGAGTATGAGTTGACATGGCAAAGTGGGAGCTACCCCCACCTCCCACACACACACACACACACACACACACACACACACACACAGCATTCTCAGTCTTTATACACACACCTGATGCTGGCCTTGACGACAATAATGTTTTCATTACAGGAGAAGGAACCAGGAAAATGTGGAGGTGGAATTCTGTTTTATTAATGTGGTTATTTGGCGCAGAGTGGAATGGGATATTGTCTATATAGAGTGGGAAATATGTGGGTTTTGAGTGTGTTTATTATTGTTTATCTCTATGAAAACAGATTTTGTGGCTTACAAGCACACTTAACAGACACACAAAGTCAATTGTGCGTTGACTCCCTTCTGCTCTCTTGGAGTCTTGCTTCGCTCTGTAGGCTGCTTATCGATTATCCCCATTTACCTGTTCAGCCCGCTGCCCTCTAAGACCCATTAAACCTCTCCAGCTGGCAATGCAGAACACTGAGTTCACTGACTGACTTATTAGCTGACTAACTAGAGATCTAACTTTGTAAGATCTAAGCTTTGTAAAACCTTCCCCTACCTCATCTTCGTATGTTTGTATGCTGCAGCTTTGGTTTTTGGTATTTGTAGTTTTTAATTTTGTACTTTGTATTTGCCTTTTGGCATTTGGTACTTGCTTTAACTGCTACTATTACCTTCTGTTCACTATGTACAGGCAGTCCCCGACTTACGAACATCAGACTTACGAACAACCCGTACTTACGAATCGACCGCCATAAAGCCTATTAAATTAAAAATTTGAGTTGCATATAATGATTCATAATAATGAACGGCGCACTACTTTACGATGCCTCTTCTGATGTGCAAGACATCAATAGGAGCGAAAGTAAGTGTTAACCTACATGTTTTTTTATACNTCTGGAAGTGTTTCTTTAATGTTTCTTATGCATAGAAAGGTAAAATATATACGCTAGATATGCAGCTAAGTAAAATATATACGCTAGATATGCACCTTACGTAAATGTTCTGACTTATGTACAAATCTGACTTACGAACAGCGGTGGGAACAGAACTCATTTGTAACCCGGGGACTGCCTGTACTACTGAGCAACTCTTGGCATGATAGTTTCCTTCAGGATAATTACTTTTTTTTCTTTATTTCTATATTATGTCTATTCTACACTCTAAGAGATTTTCCTGTGAAATTACAGTAAACTACTAGCAATTACAGTCTCCAGCATTATACTGTTATTGTACAGTATCCCTACTGTAACTTAAATTAACAGTCTATTACTGTTACATTTATTACAGTACTCTTACTGCATAATGTGAGCTTTAGGGTATGCTACTGTAGCTAAAATTGCAGTTAATAAACAGCTTCTACTGTATTTCTACAGTTTCTACTGTAATCTATATCAACAGTTTCTAACTGTATGTGTTACAGTAAACCACTTTAACATTTAGTCCAGTCATCCTCAAAGTCCGGACCCCAGATCCAGATTCGGACCAAACCACAACTGTCCCCGGACTCTGAGCAAATTATACTTTTCATAAGCATTATTTGTATTATTTGTGAGGCAATGCTGCAATGTAACGAGTCAAAATTCTCTGCTTTCTCCGCTGCAAAGTGTAACCAAATGTCCGACTTAAGAGCACAGCTAGTTTTGAAGAACAATAAATTACTGTTAGGAATTTGCTGTATTTTTACAGCTTTTTTTTTTTTTTTTTNGAAAAAAAAAAAAGTTTCAAACAGCCCCAAATCCAGCCTGACTGGGAGTCACGAATGCTCCAACACCATACAACCAATCGGGATTTCCACCTAAATGTGTTGCTATTGGTCAGACATGATACTGAAGATGTGGTGTGCATGGTGTGGCCTTGTCTTAAATTCACTCTTGATTATGGCAATATGTGTGCACACACCTGCACAGTCCCACAGCACAGTGTTTGCTCACACACAGGCTCATTGCAATGGGCTGCTAATTAAAGGCGCTGTGCTGTTGATGAAAGCACTCAACTTATCACTGATTAGGGCAGGATGAGTGGAAGCGACAGACAGAGAGAGAAAGAGGGGGACAAACTGCGTGAGACATATAGGCCGACACAAGTGGTTTGGTTGAGAGTGCTTCCTATAAATGTTGACAGGCTCTCATGGCAGTGTTTACCCTACTGTTAATGGCAGTGGGCCAACATTAGCCACTGTAGGAGTCAGAGCCATGCTGAATTAACACCTGGCTCCGTGCATACAAACAGCTCCTATTGTCAGTCAGAGAGTTAATCAGCCAGTCAGGCCATCAATCAGCCTGCGAAAAAGCCTGTGTCAGCCAGGAAGTCTGGCATCTAATGAGTAAGACGAGAAATTAGTCAATTCAGCAGCAACTAGGCAAGAAGCCAACCAGTTTTATTACTCAAATAGTGAGTCTGTTCTTTTTTCAAATATTGCCATTCTGCTCCCTTCTTTCATTGTTCAACAGCTACACAGATAATGTCTGTTTCAAAATGACGTATCATCGGCTGTTAAGGATCGTGAGTAGATTTTAGGTGTACAAAAGGCTTTATGTAAACACACCATATGTAAAGTCTTGGCCTTTAGGATTCAGAGAATTTATTATTTGTGAAAATGTAGACATGCTGATTTAGTAACTTTTTTAACCTGATATAGTCATGTCACTCTTCTTGTAAATCTTGCCAAATTTTTATCACCTTCCATCTTCCTCCTCTGTCTTTTGCCTCCTCTCTTTGCTTTTTTCCCCCTCCTTCCATCTATGTTCCTCCTCCTCCTCCTCCTCCTCTCCCTTCCTCTTCTCTCTATCCCTGCCTGGATGTGTCTGTGGTCACCAGGGCAACAGTTCGAACCTACCAACCCATGTTCCCGTGGGCCAGGGGGCCATTAAGGCCAGTCAACGAGCCTCTCTTCCTGTTACAAGTGGTAGTGGTGGGATTGAGAGGGCCCTCGTCTCTGCTGTGAAGGTCAATGAGGCCGCAGACGGGCACTCTGCCAGTGACTCTTAGGCCCCTCAGACCAGCAAAATAAAATACAAGGACTAAACCTGTAGCCAGTTCAGCTACATGCAGATATAAGTAGATTTATTATTAAAAGTCCTAGTTTTTCGTCTGTGTGTGTGTGTGTGTGTACTGGATGAAAAAGTGAATTTATAAGTAATAGATTTATTACTCAATAAATAACTTTTCTTTATATATCAGCCATTAGCCAGTCATAATGATAAGTTTTGGCTGTCAGGTTGTGAAAGAAGGTGTTTATTCTGCTCCAGCATAACTCACTTTGTCTTTTTGGCTCTTTAATTCATTTAAAAAAAAAAAAAAAAAANAAAAAAAAAAAAAAAAAAAACAGACATGATGGGGTTTTGCAGTGAAAAATATTTTGCTAATGACTTACTAACATGTAACTGTAGACTATAAGCATGTTTAACTGTAAGGAAGCCCATGATCTCTTTAAAAGGAATCTTTTTCATAACTTGACCCCTCAACTCTTATTATCAGCTTATTAGTGATCTATAAAGCATTAATAATGATATATTAACCTTCAATAAAACCATTATTTATACAGTCTGCCCTATTAGAGAGAGGTTTGTAAGTATCAGGAATTGTATGATCACTCAGTTTATTGATGGAGAAAAGTGCTAATAGTGGATTGATGCCAAAAGATATCACTATAGATGGGCTTATTCCTGGACATTTTCAGGATTTTAAAATAGGAAAAAACAGAAAAGAAACATTTTCAGAATATAAAGTTTGAATGATAGGAATCAATGCTAAACAGTGCCTTTCTTTAGTTAGCTTACAGGGTGGCATGCACCTGTTCCAAACCATTAGGTGAATACTCCAGTAGCCACTTATGTGCCTCCTTAGGGGAAATGTACATAGATTATGTCCACACTAATCCGGCCACAACAAAAGGACATTTTGCTTCAATATGGTGGTTGGGTAAAGAGTTTTAACAGATACACTCATCCTGGAAAACACGCACTTGCACGTAAACACAAACACACATTTCCCATCCATATGTGTACAAGGACATTGGTGCAATTAACCTTTAGTTGATTCAGCCCTAGTACTCTGATTGAATAGAGATGGAGTGTTCCCTAAGCCATAACCACAACCCTGAGTGAGTGACTGATTGAGAAAATGTGTGTGTGTGTGTGTGTGTGTTGCATTTCAAGCAGTGAAAGCAGGGGGCTCAGGCTGGCATAGTTTTTCTATGCATTCTTATACTTGCATGTATATACACTAAGTCTGTGTACGCAGTCTGTGTGCATGCTTGTGTGTGCATGCATACATGCAGCCACTGCTCCAGGAAATTAATTTAGTCTCGTTGTTCCAGTGTTATGGCCTGAGTTTATCCTGCAGAAGATTATTATATTCCAGCATTTTGAGAGTCTCTTGTAGCCTGCAGCGCTGGCATGTTGTCATCTGTCAGGAGTCCATAAGCTGCAGGTTCTTTTCTTTTTACTGACTCCCATGGATTGGGCCAGAAATGTGCTAAAAAGCACTGGAACCCCTCAAAATATTGGCACGGTTCAGAAGAGCCTGCTTCTTGTTCCCTTGTATGTGTGTATTTGTTTCCTTATTGAATATTAAACTCTTTCTCACCTTGATTTTAGTCATGCAGAACTCGTGAGCCTCTTGACTGTCGATTGTGCCCTGTGATGCTACCTGATTCCAAAAGTATCTGGTTGTAGAGGCAAAAGATTACCACTTAAACCTTGCTAACAACACAAATCCTTCCAATCTTAACAGATGTTGAAAATGTGAGAGACCATACACATAATGACATATAATTTATACATTTCACAGTTCGGGGTCCCCTGGTGTGTGGAAAGTACACATACTTCATGACTTGGCTGCAACAGATTCAATCCACAATCAGCCAAATCATCTTAAAACTGTAAATCTCACAAAATTTCTTGAAATCAAACCTGGATCCCACATGACATTAGAGTAAACAAACATGGCAGATATGTCTAGAAGGTTGTATTTAAGTTACAGGACTGGCAGAAACAGCTTGAAGACGTTTCACCGTTTATCCAAAGGGCTTCTTTAGTTCTAACTGTAATGGGAGCAGTCACAAGGTGACCATTCCGCTTGCTGTAGGACATAGCTGCGTCCAAGTACTTCAAAATTCTAAACATCTTACCACCTGGACGACTGAGGTGAACCTTCACAGACATGGCAGACAAAAGGTTAAGTCATGATGTTTAGCGGACATATTATATAAACATGCTCATTTTCTGAATCCATCATGTTTCACATTTTGCAGGTGCTGCCATTGTTGTTGTTGTAGTGTCTATAGAACTATCAGTAAAGTGTTTGGTAATGATTGTTGGATGGGGAAGTCAGCCCGAAGTCAGCTAAATTGTCTTGCTGTGTGTCTCAGACAAGCAGTTGCTGGTTTGATTCCTCTGCAGTTCGGCAATGCCCATGAACATGATAGGAGACAATAGTGTTAAATCTTCTCCCATGTACATATGTCTTCAGAAAAAAATCCAAAGATGCAAACTTGGTCTACTTAAGTTTAACCAGTATCATAACAAAAATACAGTATATTATATATTTTTATGGCAGCTTGAAGTATGTTGGTATTGTGTGTGTGTATGGTTATGTTTATGTATTGCTATTTGTCTAACTGTGTACATGTGTATGTGTATATGTACCTACACGTTCATTATAACTGTATGCAACAGTATGTCTCCCCTGCAGTCTAACCATGCTATAATGTGGCTCTGCTAGCTTAGAGTCATGCAGTGTGCTGTTGTGCGCTACTAACTCACACTGCTCTATTAATTAGCTGTTTGATGCTGTTAATTGGGCTCCCACTGTTGCACTAATTGATAATGCTATTGCCATTGACAACACGAAACACAAACACAGACAAGTCTCTTGCCAATGAGCTATTCAAGCTCCAGAGTGCGAACGGTTTGGGTGAAAAGAGGGAGGAAGTGAGGGAGAGTAAAGGATGAGAGTCAGTGGCATGGGAGGAGAAAAAGCAGAGGAAAAAAGACAGATGAGATAAAGAAAGGGTGAGAGGTTAGATTTTGATTTTTGTTTTTTAAACATTTTTATAATGCAAGTTCCAAAATGTCCAACTTCAAGAACTATTCTGCACACCTTTGAGTGTTTTAGTATTCACGACTTACACAAGTGTTGCATTTAGGTTTCCTCTGGAGACAAATATAAATGCAATCTCATGTGTCAACACCTCATAATGGCAATATTGTGTTTCTGTTTCTCTGTGATCTGCATAGCTCTACATCCATCACCTCTCTAATAGCACTGTTCAGCTATTCATTGAAAATGTCTGTTATCATATATACCATGTGTTTTTACCTGTCACTGTCTCATACTCATAGATGTCCGCTCTGAGAACGAGAAGTCAAAACAATATTATATAAGCAGTCACATCATAAAATGTGTTTTGAATGAATGTTTATATGCAAATTTAATCAAATAATATTGCAGATGTATTGTATGTGTATGTAAGCGAAGCTCTTGTGATGCTTCAATGGCTTTACTTTTTTTTACTGCAGGTGGCCAAGAATTTTCATTTTTTCAAATGGATTTAAATGAATCTTCAATTTCTAACAGCTGTTTAGTCCCATACCTTGTTGATTGAGTAAACACAGGATCACAAGATTGTTCTTCCCATTTATCTTGACCTTGCAGATGGAAGCGAATATCATGCAAAATTCATAATCTATTCTGCTTTTGATGTATTTGTTGCTGCCCAGGGTTACTTCACATACATTCTGTATTCTTTTCCATAAGGGGGCTAACTTGAAATTGCCAAGAAAAGAGACTTTGACAAAGGAGAAATGGCTGACTGAAAGGTGATTTTGGACAATCTATGGCTGTATGTGGTTGTTTAGAAGGAGGCAGGGGGCAGCAAGTTCTCTCTACTTCCTTTATCAAAGAACTTAAGTGGTGGGTTGTGGTTAATGGCCACATTTGTGCCACCAGACCAAGAGGAGGAAGAGAGGAGCCTAAACGGTTGACCGTAGAGGACACACTAGTATAATACTTCAGGAACTAGTTGCAACTCTCACTCTCACTCTCACTCTCTCTCTCTCTCTCTCTCTCTCTCTCTCTCTCTGTGTATGTGTGTCCATGGTCATATGTCCCCATGCTTGCATCCATGGTGAGTACAATGCTGCCTTTAATGGTAGCAGTAAAATCGTAAAATTGCAGACCAGATCAGAGCCGATTCCCAGTGACAAACATTTTTAGAGGTTAAGAGTATTTTCTAAAAGTCTTTCAGCAAACTCTCTTAATTTTTTCGGAGTGTTTTCCCAAACACCGCTTGATAGCTTCTTAAAATCAGCTGTCTGTGGAGACAAGTTATTTTAAAAATAATTTTAGTTGTTATTGAATACATGTAAGTAATTGTTGAAAAGGCATCTAAAGAGTCTTTGGCGATTAGACCCTGATGTGAAATTACATTTCCCCATGCTGAAGTCAAGAAGAAGAAATCCTCCAACACTGATGCTGGTGAGGATCTGAAGTTGATTGAATATTAAAGACTATTCCAGAAGAAGGATCTTAAGTGAGGACCTGAATGGATGGGACCTGGATCAAGAATCTGGGGAGGTTATTGGAGTGACCAGGAGTCAATGCAGGAATGAAATGACAGCAAAAACATATTTCCTGACAGCAACAAAATATTTCGATAACAGGTCATGATAAATTCACATGGGTTGAAGTGAATAACAGGATCACCAATGATCAGCAAGGTTCAATTGGCCAAAGTAATCAAATAAACATGTTATAATTGCATTATATCCTTCAGAATCATCACACTCAGTACCAAAAATTATTATTCAGATTATTCAGATATAACTCAGATTCCAGTTTGCTGTATTATACAATACATGTTACTGGGAAGATGTAGTCTAATGAATTTTGTGGACTGATATGCTGCTGCAGATGTTTCCTGGATACCAAATTGTGAATTATAAATCTTTAAAGCTTCCTCAGGATGTGATATTCATCATAATTAATGCAAATAATATTATTCCATAATCAAAATTCATCAGTCAAAAACATGGAGTGAGTGCAAATCAGTAATTGGATTGAAGATTTCCATGAAACAAAAATCTTGAACTATTTTATGATTTTAAACAATATAACTTAGCATCAAACTGCACTTTTCACATCCATGGTCCTGCTAAAATTACAGGCTAAAAGGTTGAAAATGACAGGACTAAAAACATCACAGTCTTTAAATCCATTCGTGTGAATCATTACAGAGAGAGTATGAATACTAACACTTGCACTCAGACATCCAGCTCTTTGGACATCTGGACCCATTCCTGTTACCCACCTTATGACTGTCAATGTAACACCTCCAGCTGTGTACATTTCATAAAGCCTTTTCATAAAGAGACGTACTCTCACTCTTAAGCTGGGATATGGCCTTCTTATTCTCTTGCTATTATATGTCTTTCCATTAGAAGCAATTACTACTCAGACTACAGTGCTAGCTCCAATCTCTTCACACATTTTTATCACTTTAGGTTATACACCCTCCTTGTTCTTGTCAAGTATACATTCTAGATGCCTGAAAACAACTTACGTGATACTTTAGACAATAGCGACATAAAGCTGGGAACTGTTCATAAATGTGTTGTATCCTACATCCATACAGCATGATTACAATTATGGAAGCATTGCTTGTGTTAATGTTGTTAGTTTAAATTATTTGACATAACTCTTCTGCAAAATCCTAATTATGTCTTACTGGAACAATACTTTTTTTTCCTACTTTCCCTGTAGCCATTAGTTTCAGTTCATTCCATTATGCTCTAAAAATCAGCTTGTAGAAACTTGGAATGTGCATGAGATAGGTAATCCATTATAGTTAACCACATGCTGTTATTCTTTCTTTTTTTTTTTTTTTTTTTTNTTTTTTTTTTTTTTTTTTTTGTCAAAGTTACTTAATTTAACAAACCCAACAGGGAGCTGCATGGAGGAAAATGCATTTTGCCGCCAGGGAATATAGTCCCAGGAGAAGACTGCTTAAACCGAGAAATTAAAACAAAATTAAAATGATGCATAAGTTTTAGCAAGCAAAACACTGAATTTTAAGTTGGGTATATCACCTGAACATTTAATTTTGAAAGATAAAGGGATTTGGCAAAATAACACAAAACCTAAAATACAGTTTTATGTTTTGGAAATCATAAAACTACCCACATACACGCAACATGTACAGTGTATTTATCGGGCTCAGACATGCAAAACCATCAATATGATCTTTAAATGCTTGAGCTACTTAGTACACACTGGACCCTTTAGGCTGTTTGTACAGTGAAAAATTATATATATTGCTCCTGAGAGACTCATAAACCAGCCATGACCTGACAAAATGGCATTCCAACAACATAAAAGACAACTTCCTGTATTTGGCCCTTGTGGCCAGTAGTGGCCTGCTCTTACACATCAAACAGAGCTCAATAGGAAACGTCCTTGCAGAGACGATAACAACCTTGGTGGCTTTGGTTCAACCAGAAACCCCACTGTACAAACACTGCACGCGAGGCTGTATGCCGAGGCCATGAGGTACCCACACCTACAACACAGGATGGAGGCTTTTATTATCTTCAGACACTGCCTGAACTTCCTGCCTGCACAGAGAATATGTTTCCTATGTCATCAGGCCAATATGTGTGTGTTTATATGTGTCTCTGTGTGTGTCATCTGTGAACTTTAACACAGCTTACTGTGTAATATTTTAATATTTTCAGTTTTGCGATGTGTATTTTCAGTCTACAGTTGTGCAGTTTTTCTTTTTATCGGCAACAAAATGCCTTTCACTTACATCGCTGTAGATGATCTCATTCTGTTGTCAGATATCCTGCCTAATTAAATACAAACATGATGATTCCAGCAAACAGATTATCGCACACCGCTTTCATCTGCAATCTGTGTTTTAATCTTATTTGGTACTGCGCTGGTATTCTCATAGCTGTCACATAAAATCACATGTGAACCGCAGTATTTTTTAAATCAGATGTACATGTTCTTCTGTACAGCGTGTTTTGCAGTCTATGCCATATTTGCCCCCCAAAAAATAGAAATCAAAAGGAGAACTTCCAGAGTTTTCCACGGAGAACAGATTTGCATATCTTCCCTGCATCCCCAACAGGCAGAGAAGTGCTCTCCTGACAGGCCTAATGAACTAGCCATTTAAGTGGTCAAATTATACACTCATCCCTTTTTATCCTCTGATATCCCGTCTTTGTACAGGTGATGGAAAGGCAACTTTCCCCATTCACACTCCTTTAGAAAAAGCAACCTCGCCTAATCCCTCTCTCTCTCTCTCTCTCTCTCTCTCTCTCTCTCTCTCTCTCTCACCAGCTCTATTCTGTGACATTGGTGGAAAGTGCAAGCATTCATAGAATCTGAGAAGGGAAAAGGCAATGCACCGAGACCCTTTGTGGAAAGACATCATGTCAAAAAAATAGAGCTAGGGCAAGAAAGGGAATGAGAGAGAGAGAGAGAGAGAGAGAGAGAGAGAGAGAGAGAGAGAGAGAGCTGTCACAGACCTCAATGGCAGCATTATGTAAATGGCTGACATCCCCTGATGTAAAGCTGAATAGAGACACATTAATGTCTTGTGTATATTTAAAAAGCCAGCCCGACTCCTCAGGATTGCGAGCGGCAGATCCCGTAATCATGTTGACGAAGTAATGGCAGAGAATTAGTTGTCCATTAAAAGTGTATTATGCGCCACGCTGGCACATGAAATTACTCTCAAATAGTGGAATGGCTGAGGGGGAGTGACGAGGGAGAGAAAGATAGAGATGGAGGGGAGTGGGAGGAGGGCATTGATGGATCGTGTGTGTGTGTTTGTGTGTGGGGGTGCGCATATGTGTGCCTGCGTGTATGAATTCTCGTGCTCTGACTTGAGGAGGCAGGTGATTGACATCTTTAGACTTTGAGAAATCAAAGCACTGTGAGTGTGTGTAGATGGGCGCACAGCAGGACTTGAAAGATTCTAATGAGGTTATAGAAGGCCGAGTGTCACACACACACACACACACACACAAGNACTTGAAAGATTCTAATGAGGTTATAGAAGGCCGAGTGTCACACACACACACACACACACACAAGTAGTCACGCTCACACTCATTCAGACATGCACATGCACATTCTCTGCTCCATGCACAAGGATTTATAAAGACACAAAGACAAATATATGGTAAGTTAAAGGGAGAAGAGCTTGAAATCAGAGTGAAAATGTATTTCCTTTTCCAAATTTGTGATAAGATGGAGGTTTTTCTTCTTCTCTTGTGTACTGTGTGTCACTGTGAACCTCTTGAATTTAATCATTCTTGAACCACTGCCACTAAACCACATTCTCCTGCGTTTGTTGCACTTTCCTTTGCCAAATAACGTGAATATCACTTTTCTGTTGTCTTCATTCCTGCAGCCCATACTGAAGGAGCACATGTCACAGACAGAGGTTTTAGATGCCAGGCAAATACAGTGAAGTTAAAATAAACATCTAAGTGACGGTTTGCCGTCCCGCCTCTCTCCCTCCCTCCCTCATTCTTTCTTTCTTTCTACCATTCTTCTCTCATGTCTGAGGCGATAGAAATGTAATTCAGATGTCAAAACGCCCGTTTCTCTCCTCTCTCTCTCTCTCTATCTCTCTCTCTTTCTCTTCCTCCCTCACTCTTCCCCATCTCTCTGTCCTTTTCTAGTCCGTTGTTCCTATTGTTCTCATGGCTGCTCCTTTATCGAGCGAGACATTGCCGAGAGGGGGAAGAAAAGAAAATAGATGACATGCTTTCTTAGCCCGTTGTGGCTCTTCCTCGGCTAGAGTGGCTTGTCATTTGAGCGACAGAGGAGTGACAGCTTCCACTGTAGAGGGAACACCCCTGCGCCATAATGGGACTGACTGGGCTGCCATAGACCTGTCTGTCTTTCTGTCAGTCAAACCTGTCCATCAGCTCTCTGTGACACAAACCTGTCTTCCTGTATGCACTGTACAGCCCTGTGACCCTTTGTCTGTCTTGCTCCAAGTCCCGAAGTAATGCTTCTCCTATATTTCTGTTTGCTGGCCGGTCTTAATATTTAGCTTAAATTAATGAATTTGCAGTAAATAATGCAATTTGTCTGTATTCAGTAGCTCATTATACTGCCTATAAGCTTGTAATATCTCTCCATTGGAGTGTATCTCACTGAATCTACATTTATCCAGAGACTCCTTATTCTGCCACACATTTCCATCACTTATGTACAGTATCTGACCATCTCTCTGCCAAATCATCCATCAAATTACCACTTTGACAGCCAGTTGATTGCTATGACATTTCACAATGTACTGCCATTCCCACAGCACCCTACGGTACATATATCACAATGAAATGCACACATCCTCTCCCAGCTCACCAGAACAATGCACTTTACCCATAGTGTTAAAACGGAGCTGTCTGGAAGTGTCTGTTTCTAAATGGATTTTCAATACAGATGTTAAGAATTTAGATGATACCCTCAGTGATCGCGTTACATTATGGATATGTCAAAGGCAATTGACTGGATTTGTGCGAGCCAGGCCTACAGGACACCTCAAGGAGCTTGAGAGCAACAAAAACAAAATTTTAACTACATATGTGTGTGTCTGAGAAATTTGTGCATTAAATTATGTTGTGCATTAAATTATGAGACTAGTTATCCTCATTTTAGGTAACGATTAAACCATCAGTACATGCATGGAAAAACTTTGATTATAGTCAGATTAAGGCAATAAATATTTTTTTTTTTTTCAAATGTCATGTATACATTCTTATTTGATTGAAATTGATGTAAATTNTATTTTTTTTTTTTTCAAATGTCATGTATACATTCTTATTTGATTGAAATTGATGTAAATTGGAATAAGCTTACTTTGAATAACAGACCTAGATTATGTGATTATCTGAGTAATATATTTCTTCATACTTCAATTAGGCAACCAGAAAACAGCGGAATCCTAATAATACAGTCCATGTATACATTTTACTTGCATTATTGCCTATACTGTATGAGGTTGATGATTGATAAATTCTGAACCAGACACACAAAGAAGTGAGCAAGGGCTGTTACTGATATTTTTTGGCAAACTAATCTAATTCCTCAGTGGACTTTGCACATAAACTGCATTCATGTCCTCTCACTGATTGTGGATTAGAAGTTACAGAGGTATCCAGTCTGTGGGTCGTAGAAGATGGACAAACTAGACCGTCATGCAGTGATTGTGTACTTGCAGGCTGCTACATATGATTGTGGCTTTGAACTAATCCAGAACCCTGCTCACCTGATTTGCTCCCCTCAGACTTTCACCTTTCCAAAACATGATAAGGGATTTAACTGGAACCTGTTTTGCCTCAGATTATGAAATCATGCATTGTTGAGTTGGAAGATTATGTTGAAAAATAAATAACTGCAGCACCTCTGAGTTAGATCTTTCTCGCTAGCCTCATCATTGATGACAACTCTAGTATCAATCTGTAAAATACTAATATTTCTAAATAAGCTACATGATTTGCTTCAACAGGTTATGATAAAAATATGATTGCTGATTGCTTTTATAAATAGACTATCTTAAAAGCCTTAAGACATTTTCTGGGTAGAGTAAAACCTTCAGACCATATCTGCAGTAGTTTGCTGCTCTATTATGAAGGTCATTCATTTAAAATTAAAGGCTCTTCCTCTTCTTTCTGTCTTTTTTTCACAAGTATTGTATTGAATTTATTTTGTTCATAACATTTGTACTGGAAAGTTACACTTTGCACATTGATTTACCTCACTTTTGCTTGCTCTTTGTTATGTTTTTGAGAAAAATTATGATGATGATGATGATGATTATTATTATTATTATTATTATTATTATTAGTAGTAGTAGTAGTAGTAGTAGTAGTAGTAGTAGTAGTAGTGGTAGTAGTAGTAGTAGTATTTTTGAAGTCATGTCTCCCTCCTCATTTTTATCTTGTATTGTATACTGTACGCTGTTTTTTTGTTTGTTTTTTTTTACTTCTATATGTTTTCCGCTCCATGTTAGGTTTAGGTTTCAGTCTCTCTTACACTTCAGTCTAAGTATTTTCAAAACCTCAAGAAATTCAAATCCTGTATTTCCTCACATTTTATTAGAGCTCTTAAATCTTTTATCCCTCTCCTCTCCTCTCCTCTCCTCTCCTCTCCTCTCAGCCAGTCTAGTAACAACAATAGCCATCAAACCCCACCAAGGGAGGCCATCGGTGCACAAAAGCACAACGGAAATGAGGGATAACTTCTGGGGAGTCTGGCCTTTCCTCCTCATTACCTCCCTCTGGCCCTCCTTCCTCCCCTCCAGTGTCCCTCTCTTCCTCCCTCTCTGGCTTATTTGGAAATTATTGATAACTTCTAGGGCAACTTGGAATCCCTTGTCTCATTTCTACACCCTTTCTGGCCCACTTCTCTGTCTCTGTCTGAGGACTAATTTAAGGGGAGGGTTTGCCTCTTTTAGACACACACACACACACACACATACACATGAATGCAAAATCAAACAGTGCAATTCCAAGGCACAGGGCAAGGAGGAAGGGGTCTTTGTACCATGGGTTAGAGAAATTTTAGTTATGGAAGGATGTCTGCTCTATGTGTGTGTGTGTTTGGGGGTTTACAAGGGAGACGAGGGGGTCAGGAAAAGGAACAGAACTTTCTCTTTTGTGTTGTTTTGTGTCCCTTGTTTTGTTCGGAGGAAGAGCACAACACAAAGGGGAGAACCTCAGTTCTTTGTACGCCCCTCCCTCCTTCCTCCCCTCCTACACCCCCTTGTTCGGCCGCTTACTTACAGGACCCTGTTGAATGGTCAGAAATGGCCTCGAACGGGAAGAGAGCTACACAGAGAGACAAGCCACAGTGTGGAGATGTTTGTCCAACAGAGAGAGAGAAAGAGAGGGAGAAAGAAAGACTGAGTCAGGACCACCTGAGTGTCACTGTCATCCTGTCTCCCTTCTCTTCCTTTTCCTCTCTTTTGGTAAAAAGGTCACCATTCAGCCAAAACGTGTGACAAAGATGTCCAGTGTGTGTTTTGAAGAAAAGAAGTCAGTGTCTGAAGAACAGCTTGTCTGCTTGCATGTAACTAGTTGTTATGTGCTTGTGCATGCATGTGTGTGTGTGTGTGCAGGCCACACAAAACCAAAAATCATGACAGTAAGAATCCAGAAGGCTTTGTTTAATGCAAATTATTAAATTCTGAATATATTTATTTTCCCCACATACAATATCAAATTCAAAGGAGATAAGGGGATGAGAAATTGGTCAGATAAATAGAGGAAGACAAAAACATGGAGTAAGAGATTTAAATGGATCACTTCTAAAAATAACAACAGTGTTGTTGGCTGATTTATGATTAAAAAAAATAATTCTGGCTTCTTTCTCGACAAGTTCAGTCTCTTTTGGAAACATTTTCCTAACCCAAATCCTCCAGTGTTTTCTCTAAACTGACAATGTCATTTCAGTTGTCTGTCACTTGTTTCCATTCTCCATGGCTTGTTTTCATTCTCTGTTTTGTCAGAATAACGCTGAGTTTGGCCACACAGTGTGTTCGACGTGCACAGGAGAGAGGAGAGAGAGAGGCCTTGTCCCCATTAATCTGCCACATATGGTGGATCTGCAAATGACAGATTCTTAATGGTAAACATTGACGGATAGCGTTTGCTTGTTTCTATTGGCGAGCTGGATGGGTACACTTGTGATAAGTGCTCCATTGCAGAGGAGAGAGATGGTGTAAATGGGGCAGGAGAATACCACTAATAAAGCACCCCCACTCCACCCGCCCACCCCACCTCCTCTCCTCCAGCTAGACCTTTTGTCCCACCTGCTATTCTCCGGCTGTGAAATTAGGCTGCACCCCCTCCACTTTCTCATTCCTCCTTTCTTTATCCACCTCTTTTCCTTTTGGGTGAACGGCCATGTGAAGAGGTTCATTACCACTGTGGCTGGCCCTACTCAGGTATGGCTGGGTCTGTTCCCACTATAGGCCCATAGCGCTCTCTCTGTCTGGCCCTCTGGCTCCCTGGAAAAGGGAAACATGGCACACAAAGGTCCTGTTAGCACTTCCTATGAAATCAGCAGTTTTCTCTAGAGGTACAACGCTCCAATTACCTAACACTCAGAGGATACTATACCCCCCCACACACAACACGACGCAGTGCTTCAGTGTGTGTGAGTGTCTTAGTCCTCGCCATCACAGCATTCTTCAAGGAAGGCCCTGTGCTCTGTGGCTAATTAACACTAAAGACACTCTCCTCCTCCTATTCCTCTTCTTGTCCTCCTCATGTTTGTCTCCCCCCTGCTCCTCAGAGTACATTTTATTTACCATTCTTTCTCTGGGATGGTGCCCCCTGCTTCCTCTTATTCTCCTACCTTCATATATACAAGCCACCCATATACAATCATCCACCCTCCACCCCACCAAATGCACAGTGGGGACCCAGAAGGGCTCTTCATGTGTGGGGATGCTACTTGGGGATCACAGGGGCCTGGATCCCTGGATGAATGGTTACCCTCTTCTTGCTGTTCCAGCCTTGTCAAACAGCTGGAGGATGTAGACTTGCCAGTGAGTGTGTTACAGTAACCTAACCAAGCTGTTATTGGAGCTTATTTATTCCAGTACAATCCTCATATCACAATTAGAATGTTGTATATGAAGATGTATTTGTATAGTTGGTGGTCATTTAAAATTCCAAAATGCTATATGTGTGTGTGTATGTGTGTGTATGCTGTATTTCAATATTTAACACAAAATGCTATGGATTTCCTCTAAAAGAGTGATTTAGCAAGTAAAAATATTATGATATAATGTAGCTTCTGTCATTTTACATATTGTGCTCCACTTGCATGCCAACATTCAACACTACATGTCATTACATTTCATTTTCTAATGTAAGTCCTCATGCAAACTTGTACTATGGGCTTATATGTCAATATAGTGAGAACCTGGGTGGTCCTAAGATCACCATGAGAGTTAAGTGCAGTGAAAGCAGAGCATAAGTGAATCAGGAAAAAGGGATAAGAGAGTCTCCATAGTACAATAAGACAGGTGTAGAGAGGAAGGACTGCAGGGATGGAGGAGGGGACAGAGGACAAGAGGGAGGAAGAGGACAGATGGGTTCAGCAACCACAGATCTGGATTTAAATTTCACTTTGGTCACAAACTTAGCTGCCCTGGGAACTTGCAAATTTTCTCTCAAGCTTTTGTTGCAGACAGACAAAATGTCTCGATAAAAATATGAAAAAAGAAAGAATCTGCATAGACTAGGTGTGATGGAAGGATGGAAGGATGATTTTAGAAATGGTTAAGAATATAAGTATTTAAAATAAAATAAAATCAATCGTTTACCATTGAGTTACTCCTACCAACTGTCCACATCCAACAGACTGAGATATACTGTAGTTTGCATGCTGATACGCATGTCGCTTTACCAACACAGCAACCAGCACAGATCAGTCCTGTTTTGAGTCTGTTTCACTGATGCTGTTTAATTAATATATTTATTTTTCACCTTTATATAACCAGGGGAAGTTCACTGAGCATTGAATGTTCTTTTGCAGAAATGCTCTGTTCACACACTCACACACGTTCACACCTGGAAGCTGCCCAGTACAACAACCACAGGCTTCTCTGCTGGCCACTGAATAGCTCCAGTACATTGTAATGTTTTTCAAAGTCTTTTGATAACTTCTGAATATTTTGGTTGAACCCTGCTAAAAGTGGCAGGTAGACATATGCAGGAATATATAAAATTGTTGGATTTACCTTAACATTTTTTTCCTGAACATGTAGCATAATTTATACACCGTGAATAGAATATAAAACATTTAAGTTTTATTAGCATTCTGTACGACTTCTACAGAGAAGCTCTAATAATAAGGCAGCAGTTTTTGTCCTTTACCATAATCTATTATTCATTTCAACTCCATCCCCATATCCTATCAATCATCATGGGCTAGATGTGTAACCAGATTAGAGCTACCCTATTACACCTCCTGTCCCCCAACACACACCCACATGCATGCAAGCACGACCACAAAACTATATGTATTATTATAGTAACATTATCACTAATGGTGTTGGTAGAGATTTATCCCATCTCGGTTCCCATCATATCACTCGATGGGATTAATGGATCCCTGAGCACAGCTTGAATTAAACTGCACTCCCTCCATGCTAGGTGTGGAGATAAACACATCCAAGTATGGACCTTTGAACCAACTACATCTCTGCCCATCTGCCACTCAGCTGCAGGACTTTAAGCTTAGAGCTCACTGATACACTTTGACACTCACCATAACAGCATCAGTAGCCTAAAGCCACAAACCAGGGATTTAGTTTGCATACTGACCTCTCAACATTAAGAAAGTTATCCTACTTTTGACTGTTTTTGCAAAGCTTAAAAGTACTTCTGTTTAATGCCAAAAAAAAATTCACATTTACACATACACAGTCAACTGTGGGAGCTGCACGGCTACAGCACACTTGTCTGCAATTACTGAGGAAGAGGACAGTATTTAGCATTCACCATCTTTTGAAAACCATTTTGCCAACCAGCTCAGGGATTCAGACCAGTCACAACACTATTTCTCCAGCATTGAGGCCTGTGCTGCTGACTGTAGCTCACTGAATGTTGGATTACTAATTTATTCCTTAATCAGGAGAGGGTATGTTTTGTCCTTGGAATAGGGAATGCCGGTGCAGAATGGCTGCATTTGAAAAGAAAGAGATCAGAAAATAGGTTTTATTGACATATGGGTTTGAAGTGGGTAATTTTATAAATAAATTTAATGAAATGTAAAATCTACGTGCAATGATAACTCAAATGGCATTAAAGATGAGATCTTCACTGACATAAACAAAACTTGCTGACTATATCATACCAACCTCTGATAGTTTATTGAATATTTCTATTCAGGTAGCCTCAAGTGATATGAAATTATATTGATCTCTTTTCAGGAAGATCAGACTATTTTTTGCTGTGCTCTCCTTTTTAAAAGAGAAATTCTGAATTTTATTATAACGTTAAATACTTACTAAGAACATAAAATAGATTATATTTTACATGAATGTGCTTAATGATCTGCATTTTCTGATTTACAATTGAAAAAATAACTGTATGTATACTTTTTTTAAAATTTAGTAGTAGTAGTAGTAGTAGTAGTAGTAATAATAATAATAATAATAACAACAACAACAACAACAACAATAATAATAATAATAATAATAGGATACGATGTGTTGTTTGGTATAATTAGCAATAATTTCTCCTTTAAATTTATGCAGTGAGTGTACATTATTTGTTTATTTTTTTGTTCACCATCTAGTTTTTTTTAATCTGTAGTGTAAAATATAAAGAAATGAGTTACAGTACCAGAATAAAAGCGATTAAGGAGAGAGGATTATTTCGAATGAGGTCAGTGTTGATGAGAATTAAAACAGCGTCTCCACTGGAGGCGTAGTCACTCAACCAGACACTGCCGAGGAGGCTTATATTGGAAGAGGCGTTAAAATACTCTCTCTCTCTCTCTCTCTCTCTCTCTCTCTCCCACCTCTTCTCCATCTCCCCTCTCGTCTGAGAAAGCCGAGTCCTGAAAGACAAGCCGCATCATCATGCCATTAAATATTTAAACAAAACACTGAACCTATATGAAAGATTAAGGGTGCATAAAAATAATTAAGGATTATCGCAATGAAAAATGCATGCTCGGTGTAACCTAGGAGTTCATGATATGAACAATGCAATATTAATGGTCTGGAGTGGAGGACTGTGCAGGCTTCATTAAAAGGATGTGTTTGTGTCTGGGCCAGGCAAGGCTGCAAGCCACAGATACCAGATCATCTTCTACCGTTTACAGGTCTGCAAAACAAACAAAGGTAATGAAACTACTGCGTGATAAGGCCTATAGCGTGCGTGTTTGAAACATAAAGATGTGAAATCATCCACCTGCATATGTAAAATAACATTTACAGAGTGGGTGACACTGGAATGTGGCTATAAAAATAAAAAGCGGTGTAAGGCTGATGGGTTATTTTCAATGCAGGTCTAATACTGAGGATATATTCACTGAAATTAGAAAGCACCAATACCTTAAATCACATTACCACGAACAGACTCCATTTCTTTCTCTGAATTATAAAAGCCTGAACAGCCTCATATATCTTTTATGGCCGTGGCCCATTTTGAGAAGTGTGCTCATTTCTCGCGGGGACATTGATATTTTAACAGTATTTTAATTATTGGAGGAGAGANAAGAAGTGTGCTCATTTCTCGCGGGGACATTGATATTTTAACAGTATTTTAATTATTGGAGGAGAGAAGCTGCAGGCCGGTGCAATGATGAGGTTTCCCCACATCGTTGGTTTTCAACAATGTCAGCTCTTTGACACATTTTTATGTCATTCTGCGATGAATGAAATCCAAATGAAATCTATCGCCTATTGGAATAAAGTATCAATAATTGCCGGCCGCAGCCAGCCTGAGAATTTTGGAGATTTGACCTCTTCTGAAAGCAGAGGATTAGGGACCAAACATAATAAATGGAAAGTCATTGTGTCAGCGGATTATGCAACTATCTTTAGGCGCCACACAAGCCCTAAGGAGCCGCAGTCAAACAACACAGGCCTTATAAGATGATGGACTCAATATGTATCAAACATGACGTCAAAACTAGCGCATGGTTCCTAAAGGAAAATATGCATAGCGCGCGCACACACTGCAAAAATACAAATAATAACATGTAAATTAGACTTGTACCTAAATATTGTTTTCATCTAATCTGCTCCATTTGTGTGCAAGCAATGCCCATTTTCATCAAATTTCTGCAAAAGTCCTAAAACATGACATATTTTCAGATTTATTTCACTTTTAAGAAAAATATGAAAAAAATAATAACACACACACACACACACACACTTGTGAGACGCTCCCTGCATTAGCGCGGCTGAGCGCACGCTGCGGCTCCGTGCGCGCTCCCCGCTCCGGCTGCAGATTAGACGCAGATTCTGCCGCTATTATGAATTCAAATACATCCTCCTGTGATTGAAGGGGGCCATTACAATAAGTCACGGGCTGCTGTTGATAATGGCACAAAGGTAAGCACAGCCTTCAGTCGCCTGACAGGATATTGAACGGAGGTGAAAAGTTAACACAATTATCAAATAGCCAAAGACCGCGTTCCCTCAGATGTAATTTGGACTGAGAAATAAAATAATAATGCAAGAATAATACTCAGATCTTTAAAGAAAGCCAAAGGTTCTGAGTATAAATAATAGCATGAACTGATGACTGACACATTTTAGTTATTATGTAACTGCAGTTATAGACCAAATGTAAAAATCAAATTAAAAAAAATATGAAGTAGCGTGGATGAATGGTGCATGCATGTTACACCCTAATTTCTAATCCCTCAACAGTGATTTTCATATCTCTCCTCAGTCTATTTTTTTCAACCAGATTAATAGAAATAGAAATTAAATAGTGGCCTTGCAATTTCAGTCTATTCTCTGCAGGTCTGGCCCTTATTGTTCCTCAAAGTTCATAATTTGGTCCAGCAGGAGGGGAAAAAAAATATTCACATTATTCGTATCAAACAAGATGGAAAGAGAGCTGAGAAGTATAAAATTATTTATTGCTTCAATTTAGAACAGACAAAGAATGAAAATATTACAAATGGGGACAAAGCTTGACATTATTGAACAAAACGGTTATATATGCATAAGCCTGTAAGTTCTGGAATTAGATTTACATGAATATGTTTTGCGTCTCGAAGGCAAACTTTTCATACAAATGATCCACATAAAAAGAAAAGAAGGCGGGTGCAAAGAAATAATAAAATCGGCGTTTTGGAATAGAAATGTATGCTAATGTGCGCGCGCCTCATGGAGTCGTTCTGCGGGAGAAATGATAGTCGCATTAACCCTTCAACNTAATGTGTGTGTGTGTGTGCGCGCGCGTGTGCACGCGCGCGCCTCATTGAGTCGTTCTGCGGGAGAAATGATAGTCGCATTAACCCTTCAACTCTTTTTTCATGGCTGCCTCGTTAAGAAGCTTGTGGATTTAATTACAAGCGGTGGAGGATGCGAAGGTACAAGGCATCGCAGCGTAATTGGAAGCGTTTCTCTCCCTCTCTACACCCAACTTAACATTTTCCACCCATCTCTAATTGTCGCGTACAAGCCACACTCATTAATAAGGCGAATTATGTAATTTTGAAAACAGGACTTGGGTTATGCATGATAGGGATGTTGAGAAATACGCTGATAATACCAGCGGACGAAGCCACGTTCAATACAAGTAGACTACATGGCCCATGCTGCTGCGCAGGCAAGCCTATAATTAAAACGACGTGCATTTAAAAGGCTCCTTTTTTGTATGTATAGTATTAGTGTTAGTGGAATAGTTAGCGGCTTTATATTCTCTACATACATACTATATTTAAGCTTGTTTAAGCATTTTCAAAATAGCTGCCGCCGTAGAAAATGTGTACATGCAAATAAAAATATACGTTAAGCTAGAAAATCATGTTATGCATACAATATGGATGTCACCTCACATATACATCTCTGTCTGAAACGATCATTGCCCTAATTACATAATTTTCCCTTTATGGTGTCTCCTGTCCCCTGGTGTGTATCAGGGAGAAAAATTGATTTCATTTGTAGACTAAATAAAAGCTACTGTGGTGATCATCATCTTTCACACTTAAGGTGGTAAAGGTTATTTTCTTAGTGGCTCACCACTGTTGAATGAATATGAGATACTGTTGAATTTCATACATTTCAGTAATTACTGCTTTTACAACAAATAAAAATTAAACAGCTGTAATACATTAAGGGGTCAGAGAAAATTAAAGACCTTTTAATGGAGGCCATAGAATATGAATAAGTTAGATTATTTTAATAGACTGCATGTCTTCACTGTGGTTACTGCATGGTGGTTATCTTCATTAGCTAACTTATCACTTCCCTCCTGTATTTTCACTCCTCTGTTCTCGCGCTTCTTCCCATACGCTCCAAGCCTGCCAGGTGTCAGGGCTTTCTTCAATCTGCTCACACCGTCATATCATATCATCTCTCTCTCTCTCTCTCTCTCTCTCTCTCTCTCTCTCTTGTGTTTTAATCACCATTCAGTAACTCATGATGACTGTGTGAATGGCAACATTTAATGGGCTGCACTTCATTTACTCTTTTTAAAATTGGCTCGAGTTGAAGGCAAACAACTCTGCTTGGAATAGAGAAATCATGCATGGTGACAGTCGTGGCAAGGTGAGACGAGGGCTGCTGCAAATGAAGTCCTCAGCCACAAGACTCCATTAAGCGTCACAATGTGATACCAATCTGCAACTTTATTATTTCTGGGCCCACTCCCCTCCCCCCCCCCCCNCACGCCAGCACTGCTGCCACTGCAGCAGCCATGCTCCATTTTGTGTTATCAGTAAACACAGTCATTAAAAAGCATTGACCTTTTTGTAGCCTGTATCAAGAAATTTCCTCTTGTGTTTTGTTCTCACCCGTCTCCTCCCCACCTTGTTCAGTGAACAAATCACGTCATGGTGAATTGTAATGCANTCACCCGTCTCCTCCCCACCTTGTTCAGTGAACAAATCACGTCATGGTGAATTGTAATGCAACTTCTCCAAGTGACGTTCGGCTCTCTCTGCCTCGACAATGCCTGAGGAGATACCACCATAATTAAACGTTACATCTGCCAATTGTTTCACAGGGAAAATGAAGAGGGAGTGGAGGACTGGTGAACTGAGGAAGGAAAAGCTGGGTAGGAGAGGAGAGGAGAGGAGAGGAGAGGAGAGGAGAGAGGACCCACACAGAAAGGCTCTTGGCCTCATTGAGCATCTTAGTGTCACCGTCCTACTCTGTATTGATCTGACGTGTGTGTATGAGTGTGCGTACACATGCTTGTGTGAGTGTGTGTGTTCTCAGACAGACCTTGTTAGAAGTGTAACAGGGTATTCTAACACTTTGAAATCCTCTGCTCAGACAGCAGCTATCTCAGATATCTTGGCCTCAATGCCATTCCTGCCTTTCACTGACACCTAGAACCAATCACCTTGCATGGTGGAAAACAACTTCTGTGTGTGTGTGTATGTGTAAGTGTGTGTGTGTTTATTTCTTGCCTTATGAAATAGCTCATCACACACCTCAGTACCCATTGACACAGATGTACACATTCATGCAACATGCACACACACAAACGCACACACACACATCTACTGTATATACAGTACCCACCCCCCACTGCACATGCATACACATTCGCATATAATGACACAGATACACACAGCTCCTCCCCATGCCTAAAGAGCGAGACTTTGTTTACCCCTGGTGAAATGAAAACTGCAGTGGGAGTTGCTCCAGTCGTTACATATCACCCTGTGAGCAATTAGCAAACTGCACAGGGGGTGGAGGAAAAACACACACACACACACACACATACACACACACTGTCCCACACCAACCTCACCACTCCTCTGTCTGTCTGATATCTGCAGTGTGCAAGCATGTGCGCANCACACACACTGTCCCACACCAACCTCACTACTCCTCTGTCTGTCTGATATCTGCAGTGTGCAAGCATGTGCGCAGCTATATGTATGTTTGAGTATTTTTTTCCTTTCTTATTTTTAAGATTATTCACCACTCATCTGGCTTTTTAGTCCATACATATCAGGGATTTATAGATGGGGAGGGAGTGCAATTTTGGTTTTGGGTTGACATTCTACTCCTGTGAAATTTTCTATTTTTTGAAGTGGTGACATTTTTTTTTTTTTTTTTTTNTTTTTTTTTTTTTTTTTTTTTAGCATTGATGGCAACTATCTGACTGCATTGCCCTGCAGTTGACTTGAATTGAATTGATGACTTTTACTTACATAGTACTCGGTTGTACTGTATCCCCAGGCTGCTGTTACATTAACCTCAGCCCCTCAACCTGCCACCGTGGAGAATGAACAAGTGGGTGAAGAATGGATAAATCGAGGGGGGGTTATGTAGCATAAAACCAGGCTTATGCACCGGAGGGTACAGATGCATTTCCATAACAGCGATAAATTGGATTTAACGGCAAATCATTGACAACAATGGTTGAGGATACTGAGGGCTGTCATCTGTCTCACCCTACAGCGAGGATCTATGAAGATGTCTGTGTGTGTGTGTGTGTGTGTGTGTGTGTGTGTGTGTGTGTGTGTGTGTGTGTAAGCGTGTGTCTTGCTGCCTTAATGGTCTTGTCTCAGTTAAGGTATGAAATTGCTCTGACCGTAAGCATCTTCTCTTTACAGCCATGACCTGTTATCCATTTAGTTGAGCAGAGTCTGCAGGGAGTTCTTGTGTCTGCCCGCAGGCGGATGCCAACACAGTCCATCTCCAAACAAATCCTGCCTGGCAGATTTGAGAGTGGGAGCGCCTACCTGTTACACCTCAGGCCTACAGGTACCATAAAGATAGATGGCGGGCTAACGCCAGGCCCTGTGAAAGGATGGAGGATGCAACAATAGCATCTGTGATAGTAATACTGTAATCTCATCTGCTTTGCCATTTTAAAAGTGTAGTTGAAGGCTCTAAACAATTAAAACAGCATAATACACAATATGTTCAAATTGCATTAAAACCCGTGAAGTTGCATTATCAAAAAACACACACAAATGAAGAAAGTTGTAGCAACAATGAAAACCAGATGGGCCCACGTTTGAGAAGCAAAGAACACAGAGGATAACAAGCAGCAGCAAACTGAGAAATCATCTAAATCCACACACACACACACAGACACACAAATACACACACCTCCCACTGACACTTAACAAACAATGATTAGCATGTGAAAAACAACACAGACGGTCTAAGCAAGCAGATGCTTGTTCCCCTATTAGTCATGTTGATTAGCCCACTGTCTTAATATTTTTGTTTTGGTGTGTGTGTGTGTGTGTGTGTGTGTGCATGCATGCACGTGCGTGCGTGCTTGCATGCGTGCGTGAGTCGCGCTTTGTACCTCTGCCAGCTCTGCAGTCAATGGCACACCCAAGGCCACCCTGGAAAAAACACACACACACACACACACACACAAACACACACACATACAGAGAGAGAGAGAGAGAGAGAGAGAGAGAGAAATCATCCTAAAGCCAATCCTCCCGAAAACAAATACACAATCTAACAACACTAAGCCAATTTGGAAAACACACACACACACACNCCCCCCCCCCCCCCAGAAAAATAAATACACAATCTAACAACACTAAGCCAATTTCCTGTTGTCCTGCTTATTCACACACACACATACACACCTCCTCTAATTTCCCGGGGCCGCGGTACTGGCAGGGAGTGTGTGGTAGCGCCACCAGAGCCCTGTGTTTGTGGTAATTGCTCTTGCTGTGTTAGTATGGAAATCTGCGAGTGTGTGACAGAGCCAGATAGCTTCCTCCAATGTTGTTCTGATCCTGCCTCCAGGCCTGCAGCCAAACTATTTTATCTCTTAATGCTTTAGAGTGATCTTCCAATTAGCCCACGCTCATAATACTCCCTCATTCCTGGTGGCTGCCTGCTCTGGGCTGCAGAAATACAGGGAGGGAAGGAGTGAGTATGTAAGTGTGTGTCTGGTTTGTTGGTGTGGCGGCGGCGAGGAGGGGGCAGAAGACCAAGAAAGTGGAGAGGATGCAGTGTGTGAGTGTGTACGTGCATGCAGGCGTATGAGAGGGGTGGGGNGGGTAGTGGGTGGTGGTGCGCCGATAGTTCTGCTTGAGAGGTGAAATGAGGTGCTTATTGTGCACGG
This sequence comes from Lucifuga dentata, assembly GCA_014773175.1. Taxonomy (NCBI): domain Eukaryota; kingdom Metazoa; phylum Chordata; class Actinopteri; order Ophidiiformes; family Bythitidae; genus Lucifuga; species Lucifuga dentata. Next base: position 138,747 of record VXCM01001046.1, on the reverse strand, counting down.
TGTGGGGATTGCACCGTTAGTCCGGGGCTCCTGTTGTAAAGTTTGCTGATAAGGGGAACCCGGCCCTTGAGCATCCATTCTCCTCGGTGTATTAGCGCTCGCTTATCTGGGGCCCAGATAAAAACCGGCATGCCATTTGCCTTTGGTGGAATTAAGCCCTCCTCCTCCTCCTCCTCCTCCTCCTCCTTCCTTGGCTAACCGGGCGGGCTACGATTAACCTCGACACTGTCCAATATCCTCAGCAGACTCCTGCCCGCAGATTAGCCGCTATTAGTTATGACCAACTAAATTAACCACTGCTGCTTCCCTGAGAGAGAGAAGGAAGGAGCTCAGATAGAGAGAGAGAGAGAGAGAGAGAGAGAGAGAGAGAGAGAGAGAGAGAGGCAAGGGAGGGATGGAGGGAAGTGAAATGAGTATGAGCAGATTCATTTAGAAAGAGAGGGACAAGCAGAGGGAGAGAATGATGGAAGGAGGTTGATCAGTAAGTGAGAGAGAGAGAGAGAGAGAGAGAGAGAGAGAGAGAGAGAGAGAGAGAGAGNAATGTGTGTGTGTGTGTGTGTGTGTGTGTGTGTGTGTGTGCTCACTCTGAAGTGGCTCATTCTGGATCGTACACTCTGAGAGTACGTATTGCAAACTGTACAAACAGATTCCGATAGGTGAGAACAGACTGGTTATGCTGATATCATAACGCTTAGGTGATACACACACACACACACACACACACACTATATAGACACTGATATGCAATTGGGTCCAGTTTTTAAAATAAAAAAAGAAATGGAGTGTTTGTAAAATTATTCTTTTTTTTTATTTTATTGCAAATTTCTGACTGTTTTTTTTTTTTGAAATTCTACCATCAGCAATATGCAGCTTGAGACTCACATAAAAATACAAGCATCCAAACAATGCTCATTTGCGCTACCCTTACCATAATTGTGAGCATACTGTGAAATTTCATTTATTTGCTAAATGTCATTGTTGACTCCGTCTCACGTTATAGAAAATGTAAGCATCGTCTCAGTGGGCTGAGCCGATCCTCAGGATAACTTTGTCTTCCAGTAAAGTGGTCTCGTTTTCAGCAGCGTCGGTGCAGCTGAATAGGTCATCACGTGAAAAATAAATACAATTTCTCATACTGCGAACTGCCACAAACACCCTTTGGCTGGCAGGATCCATTTGGTTTGTGAACCTCAGGGTGTGTAGCAGGAAAACACTCTCACATTAATCGCATTTCTGGGTTTGATTTTTTAAATTGCCCGCAGCACCTTGTAGGAAAACATCAGGGAAATTCACAACAATAGACTTATCTAATGTACACAATGTACACAACAATGTACGCATACAGGCACAAGGAACGATATTGTATTGTTATTTATAATCACCTTAAGGAAAATGTATATCAACAATACAATGCCTCATATGAGAGTGTTCAGTGGGGAATCCTGTTTATAAAAAACTAATATCAAAGCACAGAAAGCAATTATTTTCAGGATTTATACAATGAATGATGTGTATACCTTGTATATTGCAAGTCCACCTACAAGTTCAGTATCAGTAGATTTCATTACAAATTTATAGTGATTACTTTTTTTTTTTTTTACCCTTTTATATTTTATATAGTGGTGCTCTCAAATAATATCTATTTCCCTCTCTTCATTTTTTTTCTGTTTTGCTCTGGGTCCATGTTGGTCTTTGTACCAGTCTGGCTGCTCTTGACAGAGGGTCTCAAGAAACAATGTGACTTGCAGAATATGGAGGGCCTATGCATGTGTGTGTGTGCGCGTGACTTTGGAGATAATATGCACTGAGTGGCTGGGGGGGTACAGAGCTAAAGAGCGCACACATTACCTTTCTATTTGCATGAGATGACCCCCCCNACACACACACACACACACACACACACACATACACACACCCCCTAAAGATACACACTCGCTCTCTCACACCCCACCTTGCTCAGCCTGAGCTAAGTTTTAAGCCATTACATCTGGGTTCTATTGACAGGAGATGCGACAGGCCAGTTAAACCTACATGTTGCTGCTGCAAATATTGTCTGCAGCATAATCGCTCCTTTCTTCCTCGTTCTCTCTCTCTCTCTCGCTCTCTCTCTCTCTCTCTCTCTCTCTCTCTCTCTGCATTTCTTCCTCCTCTCCTCTTCCCTTCTGCTGCTTTTTCTCCAGTCTTACCATGTGCAGATATGATATGTGCTCCTGAAAAGACACAATGTACACACACAGACTTCCTCACAGATCTAAAAATCAATACCCATTCATTATTCATTCAAAGACCTAACTGCTGCGTGTAGATCGCTGCAAAAAATAACGTCAGTGCTTGATTTTTATATTAAGGTTTTAACTGTGAACATTTATTATGCCATTTTACTGTTTAATCATTTTGATTTTACCCATTTTCTGACATTGCTGCTAACTGTCATAAAAATTGAAAGAAAAAACATACATAGCACCACATTGTTTAAAATATGATGAAATGCATACATTTTTAAGGCTTTTTCAGTAACTTATTCGCTTATTTTACAGCAGCAAAAGTTTGAGATTTAAATAATTTGTTTTATCAATTGCATCAAATTATCAGAGTCAGAAATTAAAGTAAAAAAAAAGCAAACTACTTTTTCAAATGTTGCGGAATTTTCTAACAAAATTTAAACCTTTTCATTCAGATTTTTATGGAAACAAGGAAGGACTTTCTCTATATTGTCGGCACCTAAAATACTTGTAACTTTGAAATATAGCCCAAGTATACATCAGCTGCAGTGACTTCATTTAAGAAATTCTCGTACAACACATGGGAGCGCTGTACACATGCTGTCACTGTATTTGTGTAGGTGGTACAGTAGTGTGTCTGTTTCACAAGATTGTGACAGTATGTCTTCCCAAAGCAGTCTTCTCTTTTTCTTTTGTACTTAGCTGTCACTCAGAAGGCTCGAGTATTGGATAACGCCATTGTAAACGGCCATTGTCATTTTAATGGGGAACTAGTGGGCTTCAAAGGACAAGTGAACATGGCACGGTTGTTACCCTCCACCGTGTAAAAAAACGACAACAGGAGAGCAAAGCTGGTAGCCCCCACTCCCACTCCCACCACCACCCTCACCCACAATGGAAAAACCTGTTTATCTGTCCGTACAATTATGAGTGTGAAATTTGAACATGACAAATTAACTAAGAAACCCTGCTTTTGTTACAAAGGAAACAAAGCCTCGGGGGGNGGGGGGGGGATTTCGTAGTCACAAGAGAGAAAGACAGAAAGGCTCACAGATATCCAGAATAATCACATTTCTCTCAAATCAAGCTGGCTGGCATGGAATAGGGACAGTTATGTATGTTAGTGCACGCGCGCACACACACACACACACACACACACACAAAACATGCATGCACAGGTTTAACATCATTCACAAGAGTGTAACAAGTATATTTTCTTTGATTATACACACACTTTACTTTCACAATTATGTTTAGAGCTATGTGTGCACACACACAAGCAAGCTATGTGACCGTGTGCCAACCTCATCGTGTGTGTGTGTGAGATTGTCTTTCACCCACTGTTTTGGCTGACTAGCAGGCCCCTGGCATCATTAGCCAGCCAGACCACCCTGACTGCCCTCCTCTTCACCATCCCTCCATCATCTCCACTCCTGAGCCAGTCAGACTCAATCTGGCCTTAGTTAATGCCATTAGACTTTGCATCGCCCCACTTCCACCTTAAGAGAATGGTTAATCAACAAACCAGGGGCCATTTGCTGACTGTCAGTCAATTCCAGGTCTCCACTGTGCTATCAGTCCAAGCTCTTCTTCCCTTCCTTCCTTTCCTCTAATACCAATTTAAATCGTTCAACGTGCCTTTCCTCCCGCTGCCATTATTCAAAAAGATCATAATAGTTTTCCCTGTGCCCAAAGCACAAAAAATCAATTATTTCCCCACAAAGACTTGAAAGTACTTAGCGCAGGCCTGCGAGGGGAAAAGCTGTGGGTTATATCAAATTGAAACTGCACTCATTACACAGGCACACAATTAGTTACCTCTGGTCTGCCTGCTGCTCTTTAATTTCCAAAACGGCATATCTGTATTATAACAGAAACAAGCATGCAAATGCTATTGTTGGGGATTTAGAGAAATCAATAGGACGGCTGGCGAGAGGCGTTTGGTGGCTCTGTCACTCAAAATCTGCTGCCGGCTACTGATAAAGGTCTGAATTCAAATTAGCGCCAAAGCCAGCCAGTGACATCAGAAGTGACATCCAAAATAAAAGGGACGGCTTCATGATATGTGTAATTATTCTCCTTGCATTTGAGCTACATTTTTTTTCCTTCACGCTCCCTCCTCTTTTCTCTCCTCCCTCATTCTCTCTCTTTCTCCTCATTGTGTGTACTTGTGTAACTGTGTTTTGCATAAAGGGATTAGGAGTGTCTTAATGAGAAACTGTAATTGTTTTTTTCAGCCTCTCTCTATGGATATGTTCATGTGTGTGTGTGTGTGTGTGCGTGTGTGTGTGTGTGTGTGTGTGTGTGTGTGTGTGAATATTTGTGCCAGCCAGGCAGACTGAAAACATGTCTTTCTGAATGTGCCTTGTTTAATGCAAAATGAATACAGTATTGAAATATTTTTTTCTCTTCCATATCAGAGGATGATTTCTGTGAAAGCTATGAAGGTCTAGGAGAGAAATATGTTATGAAATACATTTCCCTGCAATAATGAGCCAACAGCTGATACTGAACAATGGAAACATAACCAAGCAGGGATTCAGCTTCTCAGATACCAAATTATTGACTTCTATTCATGTTCAGCTACCAAACTTTTCTGTTTGCAGAAACCCTGATAAGGTTTAATGGCTGCCAGCAAAGCTTGAGTAAATACACTTTTATGCTGGATATTACACATAGAGACCAGTTTTCCCTTGTAAATGTTGCAGTAAGCTGAAATGCTTGATAAATGTATTTTAGATGCTGTCACTCAAAATAAAATGCTAACTGGTAGCTGAAATGTTTTTGATAAAAATACTCATCTGTAAATTTTTTAGTATATTCCTTAAATCTGGATTAATTTCACCCATTGGCTGGTTAAGGACAAAATCCACTTTTAGACATGTTAGGTTTTCAGTTGTCAATACATTCCAGGGTTACTTTGTGATAAAGTGCTGAAATAGTCTATTTTTATGGTAAATATCAGTTTCAATAACTTATCCCATTTATTTCTATTATTGTGTGTATTTCTGTGCATATCTTTTTCTATTTCCAGTAGATTACTTACTTTTCCAAATGCCTTGTAACAACATCAGAGAGAGAGAACGAATGCATTTAAAGATTTTTACACTTCAGGCAAATTGAGTTCAAATTCTCATTCAAATTACAAAAAGTTGTTGAAAATGTTTTTGTAGATGCCAGCTGTGGCTGTTTTTTAAAAATTCTGGTCCATTGAGACTAGTGTCAATGGAAAAATTGATATGATGTATATTTGATTACTGTTGCATCAGGTTGAGTCCAGAAAGAAGCTATTACAAAACAATTTTACAGCAAGGTATAAAGCACAGTGATGTCATATTGTCATTATTTGACTTTTGATGTAGACATTTAAAAAACTCCACCAAGTTACAACCCCAGCAATAACAAATTTAAGTCTTAAAATTTAAAGATAGATTTATTCTTCTACCTGCATACGCCATAATACACTTTTATTTTTTTTTATATTCTTGCTGACATGCTGCAGCATCACTTGTCATCTGTATATGAGCCACAGATGTTTCTAGTTATGTTGCAATTCATTCAGGTTTCACTATTTGCACCAAGAGTTTAAGGAAGCCTTGAGGAATGTGTTTAAGACCAGGATGATGTCAGATCAGGGTGCAGACAAGTGACTCCTCACCATGACGCTGATCCGGGACGGGGGGAGGCCCTGCTCTGTGGGCCAATGTTTTAGGTTACAAGGGTTTTGGTCTGTGATCTGTCAAGCATTTAACATCATGTACACACCTTTTTAGCTCTCTGCTACATCTGGATTCCAGCTCTCCTCTCCTCTCCTCTCCTCTCCTCTCCTCTCATCTCCTCTTTCCACCCCTCTACCTGTACCATGATCCTCACTTTAGAAGAGAGGGCCGATCAGCCATATTTCTGCCATGTCCCGGAAACAAAGCCCTCTGCTCTGGGCAAGGCCAGAATGAAGTGCGACAAAGTATGCAGGGGAGGGTAGAACATGCCCTTTGTTGCCCCCAACTTCATTCTCTCTATCTCACCATATCCTGCCTCCCCCTTGCTCCCACCCATGCTAGCCCTCTAACACTGAAGGGAATGGGAAGGGAGGAGGGGAGGGAGGGGACTGTTTCATTCAGCATCAGTTAAACGTTTTCACAGCGGCACAATGCCAGGGCGGAGTAGGCAGGTGCAAGCCAGGGAGAGGGAGGAATGGAGGGAAAGGCAGAGGGAGAGCAAGTGACACAGAAAGAGGGTGAGAGGGGAGGAGAAAAACAGGTTGACCTACAACGGACCATAATCATGTAGGACCATTAACCCTGAGAGACCCTCTCTCTCTCTCTCTCTCTCTCTCTCCACACACACACACTCACACACTGTGACACACTATGTCTCTTTCACTGTTTCTTTCTCTTGCTTTTTCACCAGTGTACACAAGCTCATTGCCCTGACACTTGTAACACCAATCAAGGACACACACACACACACACACACACACACACACACACACACANACACACACACACACAAACAAGTACAATATATCAGTACACACGCACAAACAGCAAACATGCACAGTGTGCACATACGCACTCACATCTCAGCGGCACATTTACATTTCACATTGATGGCTAGTCAAGTGCAAGTAAAACACACATTCACACGCACGCACACACACATACACACACCAAAACAGAGCGGGCATATAATACATCAAATCACACATGCTAAAATAAGCACTCAGGTCATAATATGGACACACTCAAACATGCACACACACACTGGCTTTCTCTTGGCCCAACCAAGTGTGTGATGATCAGTAGAAAGGCCTCAAGGAGGGGGGATTTTGTGTGTGTGTGTGTGTGTGTGTGTGAGAGAGAGAGAGAGAGAGTACAGTATGTCCAATATTTTCACAATAACTACATCATTTCAAATCTAAACATTAATTTATAGAAATTCTTCTCCTTGGCCTTGACATAACAAATATAGTTTTTTCTTTGTGTATAGAAACAGCAGGATATTTGATTTATTGTAAATGGACAAAAGATCAAAACTGCTGTCAGCCTTCACTTTTGGAAAAATAGAAAGGTCTTAAGGCTCAGCCATTTCTTTACAATAAAAATGAATACAATTAAGTTGGGAGAGTTATTTTTGTGTAAGCAAGATATATTCTTTGGTGAACTGCACATGTAGCAGATATTTTAACAGCTTCTTGGCATGATTTTCTGACAATTCTGACAGAGGGAAGTGCCATGGGTTCATGCTGTCACAAGATAATTGTGTTTAATTTATTCATTTCTTATACTTTGCTATCTTACATTTTGCTTTGTTCAATACTGGGTCATTTGAACAAATATAAAAAAGTAATACCACAAATAGTATTACTGTTACTATGAGTAAACAATAGATTGCTACAGATTATATTTATGAGTATCACAATTGTGTATTCAGTGGAATATTTATTTATTTATTGAATATATTTGTAAGAGAACATGTACAATATTAAACATAAATGTTTCCATTTGATGTATTATATATGGCAGTAAAGTTGAAGCATGATGATTCATGCATGGCCTGGCTGGGGTACTTGAAAAGTTCATCTTGAAAAAGCCTCCAGAAAATTTAAATATCTTATGATCTGCAAATTCTGCTCAAAATCAGCTGCCTGGAAAAGGAAAAGAGAGAATCAGTGTTAATATAAACACTGCATGGCACTTTATTCTGCACACCTGTACAATCCATTGCAATGAAATACAACAGCTCTGCAGTAAATCCTGCCTTTGTGAAGCTTAAATTTTAGTTTTTGTTGATGCTGTTTAGAGAGGTGGCAGATCTAGTGGTGCTGGTGTTGTTCTACTGGACTACTTTATTTTGTCGACCCACTTACATACATAAGGTAGTCTTGTTGTTTGTTGTTGAGTCTCTTAAGGCTCTAAGAGCGATTTTGGGCTGTCGCAGACAAAAGTAAGTAAGACAGTTGTAAGATAATCGTGATGAAATTTTTTGGTCATCTAGATTACAGTAAAACAATGGCCAGTTTAGCGCTGTTGCAATCAAGGCAGCCTGCAACAAAATTCTGTCAATGTCTTTAGGATGAAAATCTCACAATTTGACACCTACTACAACCCACGTGTGCAGGAGGGTGACATGGTGATGACATGTCTGTGTCTGTTAGCATTTTCTTTCTTGATGCTTGATGCAGCACTATGATTCACCATTCTCAGTAAAAACTGACATGCATGAAACATGATATTGGACAATCTGATTGAGATTTTACATATTAATGTAGTAATAATTGTCTCTTGTTCAGCCTTTTGACTTCCTCGTCCCTCTTCCTCCTTCATCCCCCTCCCATCTTTAACCATATTTTTCCGCACTTCTTCATTTCCCAAACACACCTAGTGTTCCTTCCCTTCCATCCCCAAAGGTGATCGATGTCCCTGTGAACATGAATCTTCCATTAAACCTGGAGCAACAAGGTCAGGATACACTTCCTGGATATCCGTTGATCTCTCCCTATTTTTTTTTTTTTTTTTTTNTTTTGTTATGTACTCCCTGTCTTCTTTGCACATTTCTGTCCTCCTCCTTCCTCACTTTTTTTGCCTCCTCTCTGTTCTTCTTCCACTCCATTTTTTTTCCTTCAAATCTTTCTCTATCTCTCCCATCACTTCTCTTCTTCTTTCTCTCCCCTCTGTCTTTCCAGTATAAGTTGACTTGAAAGGGCCCCATCCTCCTGCTCTGCTCTAGGTTTCTGGGAAGGAGGGTTAGCACTGCTGTGTGTAATGTAATATGATAAACTGCATCATATGGGGAGTATGGACACACATGCAGTCTTCCATGTACATGCTCAAACATGTAGAGATATGACACAGACACATGCACACACACATGCACACACGCATGCACAGAGAGAAGTACGTCTACTAGAACTGCACCATTATGCTAAGCAAACCATGGCTGGCATCCCATGTGTCCATCCCGCTAATTCTAAACTGCCATGTGATATTAATGTAGGCAAATCAGGCCACATTTAGCTCAACTGTTTGACAACTGCACAATACGCTTGGGCTGCTTTATCTTTAAAACTGTACTGTTCTACTCCCATATTGTCTTAATTTCTGGTCATGCTACTGTATTTATGCCCAAGACATCACTGAGAGATGGCAGACGCTGCACTCTGGAGACTGTTTTTATTTAGGTTTGAGTATTACATGACTGAATGATGAATAATGAAAGAATGTAACCCAACAAGCCTTAGAACAATTCAGGTTCCAGTGAACTGTCACTGAATTCCTGCACTTGTAAAGGGGATTGAAATGAAATGTGGCTGTGGTCTTCAACCCACTTTGTCAGGCATGTGACCAACTGCAAATCGCCATGTTGGAACTTTTAATTTTTGTTGTCAGTATTTTGTCTGAGCAATAATAAATTTTGACCAGTGGGGGGCAGAAAAACTTCCAAATAGCCTGACAGACACACAGCCCTGACATACCATTGTCATATTACACTGTTTTGGCAGACAAAGGAGATAAAGCACAACATTTTCAATTCATTAGAGTCACATTTCTGTCCACCTGATGAATATAAGTCCAATATTCCCTTGTTTTGGTCTCCGCAACTCCTATGAAAACTATCAGTCTTTACCTTGATAGATACTTGACCATCTTCACCAGCTGCTAGTTTACTCCATCACTAATTTATTTCACGTTAGTTGAATTCACCTGAGCCATCAGGAAAATGTCAGCCTTCAGCCTTTAATATGAGCTATCTTTGAAATGTAATGAGCGTTGTTTTGATGCAAAGTCTCAAACAACTCTTATTCAAATAAATATTCTTGCCATTAACAGCCCATTGGAACCATCTCAAATTACTCATCTCTCCTTTTCAGAGTTAGCTTTCTTAAAGGACAGGAACAAGAGGTGTAATTCTGAATGTCACACTGCTGATTTCCATCAGAACATGTCTGGACTGCCGCAATACATGCAGATTGATAACTTCTCCACTTCTGAAATATTCTTAAATTGTCAAAGTTTTGTGGGGATTCCCAAAACCCCCAACCTATGGTGCTGGAAATACAATTGTTCTTGTTGTTTATCCACGGTCTGGAGAGTTTTACTCCCGGACTGGTGTTTAGAGGATTAGTCGGGTGCTTCCAAACATTCCTGTGTAATTAGACACTGTGGCTGTCAGTCAGGCAGAAGCAAAAAGCTGATTGGCTGAGTGTGAAGTAAACACCGCCTTTGGGAATGTCCCTGGTGGTGTCAATAGTTAGTCTTTGAGCCCTTCAGTTGTCTCACCTCATCTCCTTTATTCAAAGTCAGTGGAAGAAAAAAGACCTGGGGGTGAATGAGAGTTTGCATTTGTGTGAATGTGACAGAGAGACATAGGAAGCGAGACAGAGTCAGAAAGAGGACGAGGATAATTGAGGAAACTATGACCTAAAAATAGGTCAAAAGCATTGCATTTGTGTCCCCAAAACTGAACTGAGTTGGGTGAAAGTAGTGAGTGTTAAGTTGAGCAAAACAAAAAACCAAGAACAAAAAAAACAAAACAAAACAAAAAAAAAAAAAAAAAAAAAATAGAGAGAGAGAAAATCAAAAGCAAGAACAAAAAACTGAGTAGATTCAGAAGAAATACAGCAAACTACAGAAAGACAAAGAAAAACGAAAAGGCAAAGCCAGAGAGACAGGGAACAGGGCTGGGTTAGTGGACGAGCACCAGGAGGCAGCAGGAGCTGAATGCAGACCGTCTGATCTGGATCATATCGCCAGCACTGCTGAATGATAGATGAGAGGAGCATTATGAGCCCCCTGCAAACCACGGAGAGGAGAGGAGGCAGGCAGACAACAGAAACAGTCATGCTCCCTCATAGAACCCTGTGTCCTACAACTGACCCAAACATAACTGGGATGTTTCCTTCTGCATCTGTCTCTTTCTGTCTCTGCCTCTGTCAGTCAGAACATTTTTTACATGCACGCTTTCACCCAGTCTGCGAGATTGACCGGCTTAATTTGGTTTACAATATTTGCGTGGTAGAAAGTAATGTTATTTCCCCAAAAATGCAAGTTTACTTGACATTTTGGTTTGGTAGTGATTATTTAACAGACCACATTGCATTGTTAGATGAGAAGTTTTGCTGTTGTCTCAAAAATTGCTGAAACGTCACTATTACTTTATTAACCTTTGTGATACATATACAAAACACTGAAGTAAATGTACACCATAAATTTGTAGTAATCCATGACAGTTGCAATCATCAGAGAACACTTAATCCGTTTATAGTGTAGCAGCACCTGAACGCAACATTTGACCATTTTGTACTTCCCGATTACTTTTATGCTTCTAACTGTCTTACTTTCACCCATTCTCTTATATTTTAAGGGTCCAAGCATGAAGTGCTAGAACCCTATTATAATTGATCGACTTATTCTTCTTTTCCACTAAATGTATCTGGGTGTCAGAAACCGTAAAAGCTGCAGCAACCAAATTTAGCACTTAGCTTCAAAAACTTCACCACTACTCAGGTGACAAAATTTATAATGATCGGCCTAAAGGTGGCGCAATAATAACAAATGTAATATTGTGACGTATAAAGGTGTATAACTTTTGAGCTGAGTCCTAGGATCAAAATTCTTTTTTCCTTGGATTTCTTGGATCTAGACGCATCTGCAATAGGCTATACCCATCTGAGCCTGGCTAGATTTTCTGCCAGTTTGAATTTTATTCAAAACTGTTCTTTCTTTCTTTCTTTTTTTTTTTTTTTTTTTTTTTTTTTTTTTATAGCTTCTCCTACAATTTTGGCTCAATCCTCACAAAATTTTGCATGTACAGTGGCTTATTCGACAAAAACTATGATATCTCATGAATGACTGGGTCTATTATCACCAAACTTGGTGAGTATCTGCACACACAACTTCTGCAACAAATGAATCATTCCTCGAGTTGTTGCACAAGCTTGGACCCTGCTTATCGCTGCTTGCAACTATATTTATAATAATAATAATAATAATAATAACAATAATAATAATGATAATAATAATAATAATAATAATAATAATAATAATAATAATTATTATTATTATTATTATTATTATTATTATTATTATTATTATTTATCATCACCATTCACTCCATCTGGTCATGGCCCAGAAGGCAAAGTTTTCAGTTTGCAAGTGTAAGTTTGCTGCATAAACCCCATTTAACTTGACCTTCCCTCCATAAATGTACTGGCAATTTTACATGTTGGCTTTATGTTTGAAAAGAAGCCCAACTGGGTTTTCAGCTACTTAGCACCTAGTAACGTTTCTGTAAGCCCATTTCAGGCGTGGAATCTATTAAATTGCTGGTATTTTTTAAAGTGGTTGCTTTTTTATACCATTCAAACATAGGTCTCCTTTACACAAAGTGCCATAAAGGGTCTATTCAAATATGCCAGGAACTTTATGGAAAGAGGCACAATTCTTGCACGATATTTATTATCTGTCAGGTGAGACTAAAGCAGGAAGTTACATATAATACACAAGGTGAGAGATTGTTTACTGCAACATGGTGAACAGCATACACAACACCGTCTCTCACGTTGCTGTTTAGCTGTTTGCTTATCTCGTCTTTGGCATGGGTGGAGAGCAGCTCTCTAATTTCTGCATTTGACAAATTTCCAGCCATTTTATCATTCATAAAAGATATGTCCAGTGAAAATCTGCCAGTCCAAAATGAGCTCTGTGCCACCACAGAGTTCCTTGACAACTGCATGGTTACTGAAGCTGAGTCAGCCTTCACACAGCTCAGATGATGTCTAGCAATCAAACCATAGAGATAAACGATCATTCAACTGCAAGATATGTGTTAAGATTGATCATTGAGAGAACTAAAGACACTCTTCTAGTTTGATGTCATTATTTTCCAGCTCGTTCTCCTGCACTGCTGTTACTGCGCTGAGCAGAAAACAATCTCCTTATGTTCATGTGCCAGATGCCAATCAAACAGTTCATTATGGTACTTTCTATAACAGTTCTGTTGTGTTTGAACAATCAACATGGAACTTTACCAAAACATGTTTGAAAGCCAAGAGGAACACAGAATTGTTACAGATTACTCCAAAATGGGCTTTAGAGGAAGGATAGTGGCTTTCTCTTTCCACCTGGTTCCACTATGTTAAGCTTGATTAATAGCAGCTCATATTTTAAAACTCATCACAGGACATGGGTGACATTTTCAGCATTTCCTCACACCTTTCTGTTTACATTTTGTTTAAAGTTTGAAGCTGCAGCAGTGTCTTTCTGCTGTTTTGCTCAGACTTTGAAGCCAGTTCATGTATTTTCTTAAGCCTTGTTGACTTGCACGCAGCCTGTACATGTTCTATTGCCGTTCAACCGTGATTTATCAAAGGAATTTAATTCAACAAAAGCTGGCTGTGTCTCTTAGGCTAAAAATGTACAGTGAGTCTTTAACAGTTTTTGTATAGAACATTATGACCAGCCTTATCACAATGTTACTGACCAATACACCCAAAGCAGCTGGATCACTGATGATTTGGAGTTGAATTGAAGTGATAAATTAATTTTCCAGAGCTTTTCCCTAAACTCTCTCCAAAACCCAATCTGATGTGCCTAAGGCCAGTTTCCTGCCCTGCTCATTCAAGTGAAGAATAGCTTAAACTCACCCCTCAGGTAGGGATCTCCAAGGAACCCTACACACACACACACACACACACACACACACACACACACACACACACACACATGCATGCATGCACACACACGCATGCATGCACACACACACACACACATAAACGCATGCACACAAACAACTAAACACACTTGCTCAGTGGCAGTGAGAGCTTAAAAGCCTATCTAATGTTAGCTCAACATTAGCATCTCTTTAGACAGAGCTAATGAAGAGCTAAATGGTAAGGTGTTGTGAAGAGTCGTAAAACGTGTGTGTGTGTGTGTGTGTGTGTTAATACAGTGTTGACACTGTGTACATAAGGGCTCAGCAGGCAAGCTAAGAGATTATCAACTTCAGGCTAAACAGCCATTTCAGGCTATATATTGCATTGTGTATATGTTATATATATATATATATAAAATATTAAGACAGGCATCTTCCATATTTTGAACAATAAATCCCTGTTTAAACATTAAAACCAACATTTTTTTCAATTAAGTATTCTCTGTGAATATTGCTTCAGTGAGGCAGAGTTGCATTTTCCTATTTTCATTTAGAAGCTTATTTTGAGACATTTACAATGATTTAATGTACAGTAAATACAATGATCCACTGACTCTCCTTTGCTGCTGCAGCACTATGCACACTGAGTGAAACCAGATCTATTTAGGTTCTGATGCATGCTTACATGGACGCTACACCTACCTCTTACGTTACTGCCAACCATTTTCCAAAACATAAAGCTGTATTTTAGTGTCAGTGAATCTAAACATTTGTTCATAAAATCATATCAGTTCACTCATATAAGCAGCTGAAAAGTTTTATCAAACCATAAAGAACTTGGTTTTAGCTGATTCCAGATTGATTTTACATTTGCAGTTGAATATCTCGTTGATGGCACCTGACATTCTCATCGAGGGTGATAATTATAGTGGAGAACAATAGGCGGATAGAGAGAAAAGATCACTGATTGAATAAGAGAGGAAAGATGGAGATGAGTCATGCGATGCTGATTATTAGAACAGTGGCTAAGATGTTAGATGGCTAAGATGTTACAAAAGGTCATTAAGATATGGCAGCATTAAGATATCACAGATGAGAGCTGAAAAAAGTGAGACAGAATGACGGGAGAAAAGAAAAACGGTCAGTGTGTGTGTGTGTGTGTGTGGTTGCATTTTGTTATAGCCTCTTTGCAACAGTCTGCTAGTTCTCTCTCTCTCTCTCTCTCTCTTTCTCTCTCTCTCTGTGTGTGTGTGTGTGTGTGTATTCTGTGTCTTCCCTAAATCTCCCTATGAAATCTACTCTTGCCACGGGTAATTACAGTGAACAACTTCATATGATTGCTCCGCCTGCTGCCGAGATAAGGTGGGGTAGCACATGACACACACACACACACACACACACACACACACCACCACCACCACCACCACCATCCCCTATCTTATCTTCATCGTCACAGAACAACTGCCTTCTGCCCAATTCTGCCCTAATCTTCTGCGTAAACAATACTGATATTTCACCACCTTCTGCAATGAAAGGAGGAGGGAGGGGAGGAGAAGAGGAGGAGGAGGATAGAATGGGAGGAAGGGGAAGGAGAAAAGGACTAAGGCAGGACAGACTGAGAAGGGTGCAAGATTGATAAAATCACTCCTTTATAAAAAATAAAAAAAAATTCACCTTCCTCTTACTGTTTACCTTACCTTTACATTTCTGTGCAGGCCTACCGTGTGTGTGTGTGTGTGTGTGTCAGTTTGTGCATCTGTAAAACATCCATACAATAATAGAAATCTTTCTGAAATTCTGGCTGCATTAATGAGACATTTTTACTGTTGCATCAGGTTTTGACTAAATGGCATTTCAGACTTACCTCTGTGAGGCTGAATGCACATTTTGTAAAATTAATGTCATATTTAGTTTGATCTAGACATTATGAAGAAGACTAAGTCAATATATTTACATACACAAAAGTAATTTAATCTGTCCAGGTAATTGTTTGATGAAGGAATTAGCAGTGTTTGTTAAAAAGACGAAGAAATATGATAAGGAATTTGATAGACTTCATTGGTGTTTATCATTTCTCATGATAAATCATAAGCTTTTGTGCAAAGTTAGTTGTAAAAGTTCATTTACTGTCACCCCATATGATCAACTTTTATCTTTCAGTCACATTCTACACTGAAAGTGGTTCTCAAACTGCTTGTACCACCTCTGAGCAAAACAAAATATCAAAGTAGAGAATAATAGTTAAACTTTCACTACTCTTTACTAATGAAATCTATTTTATTTGTGAATAATTTGCCACAATGACAGTAATAATCAACATACAATATAATATCCAAAGATTGTGATTGTTTTAATTATCTGTAAAAATTTCCACAGTCATCTGGAGTATTAACAGAGGGATGCTTCAAGTTCAACCGCTAGTACACTTACCTCAGTTTGAGAACCACTGCACTATACTGATTAGAGTCATCTCAAAGTATTGTATTCATAACCCACCTCTATTTATCAAGTTATTCTTATTCCAGTAAGATAACTGAGTTTATGTTTATGACAGCTTCAATAATCACAGCAAGGTCTTATTTGTGTTGTATATAAATTACTCAAATGTTTGTAATTGCACCGACTGAATACAACCTTGAATATACCTGCACTGAATTGATTGACATCCCACTCAACTAGCTTAAACACAGTCTCCTGTTGTGAAAACAGCATTGTTTTCTTTTAGTGACCTGAGCCTATACCACGATGTAAAACAGCCTGGATTCGGCTGAGTGTCTTGGCATTTAGATTTAGTTTTAGCTGATCTGCAAGTCTGTGGGACTAAAGTGATCTCAGTGCTGATGCTTTTAAGAGGAAGCCTGGCTCTGCAGCAGCGCGCTCTGACAAAGCACCAAGCCATATGTGTGGATTTAGATTTAGAATTGAGGTCCCCAGACATTGTGAGACACTTTAGCTTTTAAAGGAAAACTGCGAGACAAAAAGCAATGTCAAGGAAATCAAGAAGGTCTCTTTTATGATTAACCCCTCATCATGCCTTGTGTGTGATATTTTGCATACTTGTTTCTGTCCCCCTATAATCCCCGACCCTCCCTCCCTCAGCAGCGATGGTGCAGGATAACCCCAGGGGGTCTGAGGAGAAAACCAAATGAAAGTTGATTTAATCAGCCACCTCACATACACCTCCTCGGTTCAGGGTTAGAGGGGTACAAGGTTGTATGTGTGTATGTGTGTTTCATTAAAACACAGCAGCTCAGTGCCAAGCTTCTAAACCAGTTCATTTCTATTATCAACACAGTTTGGACAGCATTGCTGAGTCCATCTATTTTCCATGGGAAAATGTACAACAAGCAGCTTTAAAAACCTGTTTGCGCATATATACACATTGTTATTTCTGCGATGATGGGGAACAAATTATTTTGCCTTTTGTCAAACCCTCAGTATGTCTGGATGTTGTGTTGAACAGATTAGAAGCTCAAACTCATCTTTGAGAGGACAAAAATGTGACTTTGAACATTTTTAGAAATGCTTATAGTAAGTCACTTTAAATGGCATTATCCTCCAGAAAACAGAAATGAGACTTTTAAATAACTTGATTGTATGAAATTTATTTGCTATATTCCCTGGAGGATGAATACTCATTTTTGAAAACCTATCAGTTTACATTATCACTTACCAGGTGTTTTAAATACTGCTGGAAATTATCAACAAGATGCTTCTGATCAGTATATTTGTAGATGACAGATAACACCGTTGATTATTCCAACCTTTCTCCATCACAGACGCTCAGATAGAGGAGGTGTGTCTTGTTGACAGATACACAGTGACAGGCCTGGTTGGAGGTGGATTTCACTCTGTGCTGTAAGAGCCAATCTGCTGTGAGAAGGATTACGGTGACCGATCTAGTCCCAAACAAGATTAGTGGTAGCGGATAATGTTTGATTGGGAAGTTCCAAAACAGCTCTCACAACTGTGAGACAAGTTGTTGTCCTGTTTGTAGCCAACAGGAAGGAGATCACTGTGCATGATGTAAATACGCCAGGACAGGGTGACAAGCTGTTGTCTCGTCTCTGACAACCCACTTCTATCTCTCTCATAGTCTTTATTGCAGATCTGTCCACCTCACCTCTGAAAAGCAGGAGATGATAAAGCATACTCTGAAGTAATTTTGCCTTTGAGTTCAAGATTGAGGCTGCTTTGACGCAACCCACACACTGATCCACACACACAACCACAGTCACACACACTCAGGAATAACTGTAACCCCTAGCTGAGACTACCAGACACCCCTGGTGCATCACTTTCCCATTCCTTTCATAGATCTGTCATCATCCCTGGACAAAAGCACCTCAGCAGGATGACTAATCAGTGCTTGGCTCTCTGTCCTGGCTGACTCAGGCTGCCATGTCGATTCTATTTCAGACATGACGCAGCGATGCTGAGCAGGCTATGAATGGAATGGAGACGAGTCATACAAACAGGAGACATTGACAAAGATACGGAGAGAATTCTATTTATTCCAACTCATTAAGTTGTTTTTTAAAGCTGGAAGATGACTAGGTACTTAACAGTGTGTGTGTGAATGAGTGTGTGTGGGAGTGTGTTAGTCTTCTCATCTCCCCGCCAGTAATGATACTGGATTCTCCGTGGCTGACACAGGGACAACCTACCTTAGCCTGGCCCAGAAACCTTTGCATTGCCTGGGTCGCTCAACACGCTGCGGTCCCCTCAGTCACCAAGCTCACCCATTCAGACTGTGATGCTGCTGAGCTGGGGAGGCGGGGAACAAGAGTGAAGGGTAGGAGGTTTGGGGAATGTGGGAGCAGGTTAACAGGAAGTAGGAGCATCCACACACAAACACTACAAGGCAGCTACAACTCCATTTCTCTCCCTCAACCTTGCCCCTCATCACCACCACCAACCTATACAGACATTGTAAAATGCACAAAAAAGCACGTGTAGTAGTGCACGTTCACACACAAGCAAACCCACTGGTGATTATGAAAAAAAAAAAAAANAAAAAAAAAAAAAACAGCTTTGATGTCTTGAATTGAGATAAAATGTCCTTTAGTTTGAGACATACAAAGTCTGCAGAGTGCAGAACATATTAAAGTATTGATGTTGACGTCCCTCTATTTTGGCCTCTTTTTTTTTTTCCCACAGATACATAGCAGATCGGTGGGTCTGCTATCTTTTCCAGCCTGTGGTACACCGTTCTTGTTGAATTATTCACATCAAGTGGAGAAGCAGAGCAGGGGGAGGCAGACTGCATAAAGCCAAGATAATTAAAGTAGTAGTATTAAAACTATGCCTGTGTCTCTTCCAAGAAGAGAGGAAAGAGAGATCAGCAGTGATACCTTTCCTCTCCTCTACATCTCTATCACTCTTTCCCCCCCTCCTCCCTCTCCCGCTTCACTTATCCCCCTCGTCCCTTGGCTTTCTCAGGAAAATTACAACCTGACTGCTCACTTTAATATTTCAGCATCTAAGTGAGTGTGACAGGCTCTCTTTTGTGTCATTCTCTCCTCCCTTCCTATTTCCCTACCTTTANGTGTCATTTGCCTATTGTTCCCCCCAACGGATCAACTTTTACCATGTGACAGGAGAGAGGGAGAGATGGAAAAAATAAAAACAAATCAGGCTCAAACTGAGGCCACTCTGCCAGTCTACAAGGCTGTCTCTATCTTTCTCTTCCTGTCACTTTCTCTCTCTCTCTCTCTCTCTCTCTCTCTCTCTCTCTCTCTCTCTCTCTCACACACACACACACTCGTTCTCTGTCTCTCTCTGTCTCTTGGTGACACATACACCATAAACCTACAGTGAGGACAGGTATCACTTCACTCTGATATGGGATGGGTCCCTTAGTGCCCTATAGGCAAGACTACATTTAACCATTAGCCCCNAAAAAAAAAAAAAAAAGAAAAGAAAATTACATCTCTTACAGACTAAATCTGCAGAACAAATGGATCGATTGGTTTAATATAATGGATATCGAAGCATGTGATCCATTCCAAGCATTCTTGGTTGGATTCTTGATACTATAGTTTGTCTTGTTAATATTTTGAAAACTATAGGATACAAAATCACAAAAGTATGGTCCTACCAGGATTTGAATTCAAAAAGGTCTGCATAACAATCCCAAAGGTCTACCAATTGAGCTAAACTAACTCAGAGCCAATGGGAATTTTTTTACAGATTAAATCTGCAGGACAAATGGATTGATTTGCTTTCTAGAAAAATATTACAGGCACATTCATATATGAATTTATGACAGCAAAGTTTTGCACTGAATTCAGTTTACTTCAGTGGAGTCATAACAATTATCAGATTCACTCAGTAGGCAAAGTACAATATATATGCATAAAGATACTGTGCTCAGCTTTGGTGAACTTTGACCTTCAGTCAATAGCAAACTGTAACAGATTTGTGTCAAAATTTAAGGTTTGATTTTTAAAAAAAAATTTTTTTAGAAGATGAGTTTTCTGGAGGTTTGTCCTTCAGTTTCTCTTCTTGCTCTCTGGTCTTGCTGCTCATTAGTGCTGAGGATGGCTGAGTGGAATAATACACAGACTTTAGAGTCATGCGTGGATCAAACAGAGTTGGATCGATCCCCACTGGAGACAAATGGGTTACACATGAAACACTCATGAGCGAGAAGTGACAAATAGAGCACGAAACAATGAAATCAAGGTGTCAAATAAAAACCATCAATGTGTTCAAACAGAAATGGTGCAAAGATCAAATAAAAAACAAAGTAAAAGGTGAAACCAAAAAAGCTAAAAGGGTACGAATGGGACAAACAAAAAGGTCAGGTGTGCAGACTGGACTCAGGCACCTGAGTACCACACCCATACAAGTACTACTACACTACTTCGTGTGCGTGTAGGTGACTCACTCTGCGTTGTGTTTTATGATGGTGCAAGAAAGGCACCGGCAGCAGGGTTTCTTCTCAACTGATCTCCATTTATTTCTGACATAAAGTAAAGATAAATCAAATAAAAATCCTCCACACAAATCGACAACTCCTGCAGAAAAAGAAATAAAAGAAACTGGAAACATTAGCACGGCTACCATGATATTGGGCCACTAACTTAATCCATCTAAATCTAACTAAATTGAAGGCCAATCCGTATACATTTTTACATTAATAGGTTTCTCAGTATAATATTATGCTGAATTTGATCAAATTACGCACTTTGAGGATTCTATAACAATGATTATTGTGGATAGATGTTTGGGGACAGATAGAGAAATTTTGCACCCACCTCTCCTATAGACAACCACGGCAAAAAGGGGAGAGGGAAGGTGGAACCGAAACCTAATGGGGGGGGGCCTCAAGTTAATCAGGTTACATTAAGAAAAGAAAAAAGAAAAGAAAGACAGATTTTGTGTGATTACATGAACAGGTGTATAAATGACCTGGTTACATGTACATGGCATTATTTTACTGCCAAAATTACGAGTGCCATGCACACAGGAGCGCGCACACTCATAAACAGGGAGCATTTCGCTGGCCCTCTCCCACTTGCCACCATAATTACCTAAGTTGCCTACTGACTCTCACACACACACACACCTACACGGGCAGTGCATCTGGGTGGCAGGGATGATAGTGATCTCATCCACAGAGGCAGACATGCATTGGAAGAGTGTGTGTTTGTACATATACATGTATGTTACAAGTTACTTCGTAGACGTCAGCCTCCTCAGTTCATGATTTTTTTCTTTCAAAGTAAAAATTTATAATGTGTGTGTAAATATTTATTTTATACACTTTACATGTGAGTGTTATACTTGCTGAATGAGAGTGTGTTACTGAAGGTGAATAGTCAAGAAGGAGGCTCAGTGTGTTTGTTCATAAGCACTATTATACAAATCAATAATTTAGCAAGTCTCCCATACTCCCCATTCATTCTATTTTCATCTGTGCCATTTGATATCCCTGTCTGCTTCCACCCTCAAAACAGAGTGTATTATGTCCAGACAGCAAGTAAGAAAAATTCAAAGAATCTGAGGAAACAGGCCTTTATTTCAGTAAGATAGAAGGAAAATGGTACAACAAAAGCACAGCGATAATGTATGGACAAAAGCATTGCAAACACGCATTGTATATCCCAACTTACACATACACACAAATACAAACTCTCAACAAGTTGAGCAGGTAACAGCATTGTATACAACATTGATCATATAATTTACTCCTCTCTATCAAGCTACAAGGGTATTGATCAAATAATTCTATAAGCGAGCCTCAGCCACTGCCAAATTGCTGAAATGGGGCTGCTCTACTTAAAGCGTGTCCCATAATGGTTTTAGCATTGATCGTTGCTCTCTCTCTCCTCCCAGTGCAAACAAACCCTTTTCATGGCCGCAACTTGAATGTAAGAAAGGGAATGAGAACATGGGAAAACACTAGCACAAATAATATTTGCACAGATAGCCAGAAAACACAACATGACTGACAGTTCAACTTACTTAAACAGAACACACACACACACACACACACACACACACACACACACACACACACACAAGCTGCCAGTGTATGTCCTGTTTTATATTTGTGTTCAAATCTTGAAATGAAATTAATTGTTGTGTCCGTCTGTGAATGGTTCAGTTTCCTGTTACAAAGCCATCCAACACGCACGCACATACTCACACACACAACCAACCAAGTACATTAAATGCGTTTAGTCATGTGTGCAATACACAAGTGCTTGCATGCATATACATACTTGTGATTCTACACATACGTGCACACATGGATACACTCTCTCACACAAGGACAACGGTTGCTCTGGGTGACAGCAGGCCATAAGTGAGAGGTGAAAAGAAGAATGATAATATAACTATAATTTAATAAGCAGAATTAATATAATTTACCTTCAAAATATACAGAGGCTGTCAGAAAACAGTTTTAATCTGGGTAAATTGCAGACAGAAATATTATGAAGGAGACGGGAAAGAGTGGAGGAGAGTTGGTTTGTTCTAGAAAGAGGAGTGGAGGAAGATGGAGAGAGAGAGATCTGTGGAGGGTAAAGCAAAGAGAGTGAAAGAGTGAAAGTGGAAGAGTAACAGGGAAGGAGAGAGATGGAGGGGATAGATCAAAAAAAGGAGTGACAGGAAATAGGGTAATGACAGAAAAGGGGAGAGAGAGACAGAGTCCAGCTGGTGGCTCAGAGACAGAGAGAGAGAGAGAGAGAGAGAGAGAGAGAGAGAGAGAGCTGTAAAGGATATGACACCTCTTGTATCAGCATTGGCCTTTACTGGAATGTACATGACAGTCCTGTCATACTAATTTACCCCCTCCCCCCTGTCTCTACCCCTCTTTCTGAGGGATATAGGGACAGAGAGACATACACAGAGAAATAAAGGAGAATAGGGAAGGAGGACAAAAAATCTGAAGGAGGCAGGAGGAGAGAGAGAGATTAAGAGTAGTAGTGACATTACATCAACTCACTTTCACTTTGCTTTCACGCTGGTGTCTATCAGCCTCCCCTGCTACTAATGCCCTTGACATACCACCAGCCTGTGTGTGTGTGAGTGTGTGTGTGTTGTGCCAGTGGTCACAAGGCAAAAAAAAAAACAAACAAAAAAAAACTTTTTGACCTTTNTGTGTGTTGTGCCAGTGGTCACAAGGCAAAAAAAAAAACAAACAAAAAAAAACTTTTTGACCTTTGTTGACAAACTTGTGAACTGTCAAAATTTTAGCACAATACCTATTTTAAACCAGTTTTTAACTTCCAAGACAATAATGTACAACACATAAATAAAAGGACAGTTGCTTACATACATTCATTCACGTGTCCTCCTGCTCATGCAACACTGTCACTTCAGATGCTCCTCCTCGCATCTCTCCTATCTGTCAAAATCAACATCAGAATCATAGCAACTTCCATAGCAAGTGCCAAGTGTGTGTGCAATGCTGATACAAACCAAGAAATCAGATAAATAATAAGTCAGAGTTAATAATAACAAAATAACAAATAAAAGCAAAGAAAGTAGTAAAATAAAATATACTGTACTACTGTACACATACTGTAAATATGTAAATATACTGTGTGTGTGTAAGTTAGGGTGGGAACTGAGCTGGTGAAAATTGTATGACAGTAGGTCAGGTTGAGGAGGGGAGGAGAGAACAGGGGAGAAAACAAATGATTTGTCCAGAGCTACTTTATGTAAAGAAAGAGAAACAAGAGGGGGGTGTTATACAGATTTCTTTGNTATGTAAAGAAAGAGAAACAAGAGGGGGGTGGGGGGATGGAAAATGTAGAATCTTGGAGGGCCTTGTCGCACTGCTCGACGCAATAATGAATTTCAGATAAGTTATTCACTTCAGGAGTAAGTGGCTGGCATCCACTCCTTACAGCTGGTTTGTTGAGATAATTGATTTTCAAATAGTTTTGAGGACGAGGAATGGGGGAACGAGTGGCGGTGGTGATGGTGGTGGTGGTGGTGGTGGTGGGAGAAGGGGGAGGGGAGGCAATAGCAAGCGAACAGCGAATGACAGCTATAACGGGGAGTGTGCGCATACGTGTGGCACTTGTACTTTTGAGTGTGTGTGTGAGAGAGGGAGAGAGAGAGAGAGAGAGAGAGAGCAAAGTTACATAGGTGGTTTAATTCGTGTAGGAAGGAAGCCATGTCGGAATGGAGGCCGCGGGGGCATGAGCTGTAATTAAACTGATATAGCTCTGCAGGAACACACACACACAGACACACACACACACACACATGCACACAGAAGAAAGATGAGTTTTTCTTGTCTCGCTCATCTGGGTGATCTGGCTGGCTAAACTTTTCGCTGGGCTGTGAACATGGCAGGCCCTCTGCACTGGCTGCACTGACAGATAACTGAGCATCTGGGGTGACGGCGACACAAACTCAATGAGATGCATTAGCAGCAGGATTTGAATTGACAATGCAATTTACCACATCTCTCTCTCTCTCTCTCTCTCTCTCTCTCTCTCTCTCTCTCCCTCTCTCCCTCCCTCCCTCCCTCTCTCTCTCCTGATACCTCTCTCCCACTCTATCTCTCTCTGCCACTTTCTTCTCGCTATCTTTCTGTTTAATTCATTGCAAGAGGGAGAGTGTGGGGATAGGAAAGCAGCCGCTGGGTTTTCCATCATGCATATGATTAACACACAGGAGAGAGGTGCAGATTTAGAAAAAGTCTAAATAAAAGCTAAACACCTCTTGCATCAGATCATTTATAATAAGTTCTCAGTAAAGTGTTTTTTTTTTTAATGGCAATTTAGAATTGGTGAAACTGATATGAAAAATGTACAGATATTAAATTTCTTTCATTGGGTACTTAAAAAACTCAAAATCATATTATGTAATGTCTTTATTAAGGCTGAAATCCATTATGTACTTAATTAATGATACCTTTGCCATGGTTGAAGATTTTTCTTTGTACTCTGGCACAGAGACATTTTTTATCGAGTTTGTTGAGTTTAATCATTTTAGGTGATAATATATTTGTGCTCATGTTAACTGGTCAGCCGATGACATTTTAATTTCATGGCAGCAAGATCTTCACAAACATAACTGTAGCTGCTCTATCATCTTTACTGTAGTATGAACATGTAACAACAATAATAATAATAATAATAATAATAATATATTTTTAAAAACTTTAATACTGGAAATCAAAAACATTCTAGCTACTAATTTGACTTTTCCAAGTTTTTTTTTTTGTGGTATGAAAAATGTCATATTCTAAATTAGATTAAATCTCTTGATCCAGATTAACAGGCAATAGAACGAGTTTAAGATCCAGTTTATTTTCAGCTGCCACATCCCCACTTGATTGAAATGTTTGCTGAGTTACAGTTTGCATTTTGTACTGAGATTCCTCCTCATTACGTTTTCCATAATGAACACCAGCTCTGCCTCCTTCAGTTACATACATGTTGGATTCTGTGTGTAGCGAGTTAAATTGGCCAATACAGTGATGTTTATGTATATCAGTTTGGGTTTCCATCCCGTCTCATTAGTCAGAGCTGAGGGTTTTAATATTAACCGTGACCATTTTTTCTCTAACCATAACCTAGTAGTTTTAGCTGCCTATACTTAACCACACATTACTTGCAGAGCATCAAAATAAATAAATAAATACATAAATAAATAACACATTTTATTTGTTGGCACCTTTGGCACTCAAGGACACCTGACAGTACTACAAAATTACAAACATTTAAAAAGAGAGAAAGGGAATGTTCAGCAAGATCATCACTGAACGTAATTCAGGTTTTGCAGAATCATCCACTATCGATGTTCAGTTTGGCAACTGGTTTGTGGACACACCTCTTTACAATTTCCATGACTGCTCGCTCAACAACAGGACATTTTGACAGCTTTGGCCCTGGGCCAAGATACTCATTTAGACCATAATTGAGCTATAAGCTAAAAGGGTAATCATTATAGCCTCTGTTTAGCACCTGACTGTCAGTCTCTCTCTCTCTCTCTCTCTCTCTCTCTCTCTCTCTCTCTCTCTGTGTGTGTGTGTGTGTGTGTNTCTCTCTCTCTCTCTCTCTCTCTCTCTCTCTCTCTCTCTGTGTGTGTGTGTGTGTGTGTGTGTACATGTGCATATGTTTGTGTGTTTGAAACCCAAACCATGTCATTGTGCAAGGGGTGGAGAGAGGAACAGGCTCTGTGCAGACATGTACACAATCTCTGGAGCCAAATTCTCACATAGGACAGAGGGTTGCAGGGCTAACACTGGCGCACATGTGCACACACCCACACATACACACACATGCACACGCACGCACGCACACACACACAGATATCTTAACTGCATAAATTGAAGCACACACTCAAAACACAATAGTTTTTTGTATTTGTGTGCACATGTGTGCATGTGTGTTCTTTCTGATTTAGATTGACAGGATGCTTAGGAGGCTGTGTGCTCACTATAATTACACACACTTGAGAAATGTTGGCTTTCAGTGTTTGAGAGGAGGGTGTAATCAACGCTCTCTCTGTCACACACTCTCACACACACACACGCAGACACATGCACACCTGACATTCTTGCAAAGATTAGCAACACACCTCTTTCATTGGAATCCAATTTGAGGATGAAGAAAATAAGTCAGGTACACACACACATACACAAACAAGCATCACTGTCATCATAGTCATCATCAGTGACAGCTATTGTCTTATCATCAGATCTGTCATTATCATCATCATCATCACTATCACATCATCTTCATCATTGTGTATTGTTGACAGCAATCTTTCGCTATTACTTTACTCAAGACATGGTAAAACATAAATCTATTCACACACATGCATGCACACACATGCACGCACACACATACACACTGGAAGAACACCACTTGCAGTCCTTCAGTACCAGTTGCAGTGAATTCTCTCACCGTACTCAAGTTCCTGTTGAGGATAGCTATCGAGAAAATTGCATCAATGCTGCTCAGACAGGAAATGGAAAACACAGAAAAACATTTAGTCTGTAGTTAAATATTTATATGGACATTACTCACCAATGTCTCACATTTTTGTAGTCTACAGCAGAACTTTTGGTGTTAATGTAGTGCAACTTATTTCAGCTTTTCTGAAGTAATTGGGTCAAAGTGACTACATCAGTTATATTCACTTTTTGTCTGTACGTGATTAAGGCAAAAACGCATACTAAGGGTGCTTTCACATAATAAGTGGACTGTGGAGAATGATCTGCACCTTGCTCGGCTTGCTGCCTACACACTCCATGACCTATGCTTTGGTCAGCACATTGAACGTTGCGCCCTGCACCTTGGTGAGAACACGTAATGTTGTTCCAACGTAGCAACACATATCATCAAGAAGCGCCCAGGGTAGACACAGCCAATATGACTGCAAGTTATATGCCGCTTTACAAACCTGACAGCCACGTCTGACTGCTGATATTTTGCCATGCAATTGCTTTTCTGCCCAGATCGTGGTACGATTCTCAAATTGTGGTGTATAATCCGGGAAATTGCTCCACTCCAAGGTCACGGCAGATGGGTCAAAGTTGAATGTGGTTGTGGTTGAGGGGAGAATCCAAGCGATGGCGGGGTTGGGAGTCGCCACTCAGCTCCTGATACACAATAATGGAAAGCCCAGCTCAGGGCACCGCTCACCGCTTATCATGCAAAAGCACCCTAATCACCCATGAATGGAATTAATGTAAATAATTTGTTGCCTAATTAACTTATGTTGAGAGGTACAGTACACCAGGTGAGGTGTACTGTGTACTGTACCGTACCATGTGCACTGCTTACACCAAATGCTTGAGTAAATCAACTTACAACTGCAAAATATGGTTCTGTTACTATGAGTAACAATTCCTGCTGATTTATAACCTATTTATGGTGTTTACATGACACCTGAACAACATCAACTTTATTATCTTAAAATTGCATTAGAATTGAAGTTTTAAAGTGCATTTAAATGTACTGATCTAGATTGGCCATGTGACTCTTCTAGAGACATCGTACAGCAAAAGTGTTTGTCAGTTAATATGAATAACCTTCCAGATATCCAGAAGGTGAAAACAAAAGTTATAAAAAACACAAGCTGAGACGAAGTGTTTATCTTAAACTTGATTTCCTTTCTTGGAAAAATTCATTGTCTCTTGTTGTCTTGTGTGGCTGTTCACACACCCTTTTCGTCTGCTCCTCCTGGGCACCTTAATTACCTTGGACGCCATTTACCATAGGTTATTAAGGAGCAGCAGTCCCTGCCTATGTTTATGTATATGAGTCTCTGCCCTCCCATCTCAGCCCTTAGGCTACCAGTTCTGCCTTTTAGCATAACAAGCGTGCGCACTGCAGTCCAGGTTCCATAGTCATTATTCTGCACCCTGTGGTCCCTGCATTCCTGAATATTCCCCCAGGTCTCAAACCCCCCACAGGGCAGCACTGGGGAACACTGCTTTCATTAAGACGGTCATTTTCTGCACACTGCGATTTGTGTGTGTTCTTTTAAATAGTTTTTAAAAAGCCAGGGCCTCTTGCATTAAATACCGCCACAGTGGAACTATTAAGTGGAGAGAAGCAGCCGGACAAAGTGTTGCTGCTATGGCATTTCAATTCCATCGCAATGGGATGGCGTTAAGACACACACGTTCGCATAAACACACACACATACCACCTTGGCCCCTGTTGCGGACGGACGGCACATAGCTTAATGTCTAAACATTGCTTCACGCCTCNACCTTGGCCCCTGTTGCGGACGGACGGCACATAGCTTAATGTCTAAACATTGCTTCACGCCTCTTTTTTTCTGTCCTTATTGCATATGCACAGCTATTATTATTACTCAGCCACTCTGAGAGGAGCCCACACACACACACACACACACACACACACACACACACACANNNNACACACACACACACACACACACACACACACAAAACCTTCTCCCTTCTCTGCCACTGTCACCGTCTTCTCTTTACCAGCAGCCATTATTTCGTTTTACTGAACTTCAAGACAGGCAAATTAATTACGGCCTTCTTGATGTAGAAACAATTCTGATTATTGCGTGGTCTCCTCAGCGGATCCTCAAAGTGTCATGGTTGCCACTCCCAGCATCTTTGAAGTGCTGTGCTAGTGGATGGCACTATTAGCGTGGCACTGCATCTTATCACCACAGCCCTATCGCCCAACTCACCCTCATAATTAATAATTACCAAATCTAACTGCAGATAAGGATTTTTTTTTTTCTCATTAGAGGAGAGAAAGACACTTGATGGTTTCTTTCTGCCTGTGTGCTGGCATTTGTACGTTTGTGTGTGTATGCATGCACGTGCATTGCTATATCTGCCTGTGAGAGTGAAGTGAGATTTACATACAGGACATCAGATTTATTTCTCCTCTTTTAGGTCGTTTTGAGGGCTGCCTCCAAAACTTTTATCAGTTCAATCAACATTAATCATCAAAGAAAAAAGTGACTTAGACAAAAGTGAGCCTAATAAATACAACCCACATACAAGTTACATGACTGATAATCATTTTCCAAAGCATCCTACTAGAGCAGTACATTTTAGATTTGTTTTTCCTACCTTCCAGTCAGCTTTTTTTTCCACCAGTTCATTCCAGTAGGCTATAAAAATCAACTTATAGAGACTTGAAACATGCTTGAGATAAATAATCCCTCACAGTGAATGAAATGTCATTCTTATTTTTTTGTTGCAGTTACTTAATTTAACCTGTCCAACATGAACACCACAAGAAAATACATCTCTTCCAGGGAATATAGTCCCAAGAGGAGGCAGCTTTTACAGAGAAATAAATACATCTGATTTATTTCTCTTCTTTTAGGTATTTTGGGCTCTGTACCTTATTCAGATATATGTGTTATCAGGTGAAACACTGAATTTTAAGTGTATCACCTCAACATTGATTTTGAAAAATTAGGGGATTTGGCAAAATAACAGGTAAACTAAAATATGCTTTTATGTTTTGGACAATGATCATCAGCAACATGCATGCAAGTAGTATTTATTGAGCTTAAGCATGCAAAATCACTGGTATGATCCTTTATGTGTCATGAACTCCATCATGATGCCAAAATGTGGCTGTTTAGAAAACTTTCCAGCATTCATCACTGATGATCATCAGTGACAGCTGGATGGTTGATATTTTGACTGCGTATCTGTTTGTCTGCTCACAGAGTTGATCTCTTTCTGGGCATGATCCCCAACCGCCTTAAGGTGTAAAATGAACTCCGATTGTTTTGGATTTCTATAAACTGTGTCGCAGTGCCAACTTTGAACACTGATGCTTCTGCTGTATATGAGTGCAGATGTGGTTTTGTGTGTTGTGAAGGCTGTCCTACAGTAAACTTGTAAGATAAGGGGGGGGGGGNACTGTCCACAGACATGAATATGTGTGTTTGCACTGGGTGGATGGAGAAGCAGTTTAGGCAGGCAGACATTTTATCAGCTCCCCCTATCATAACTGAGACACACACTCAGTCATGTTCACGTCAACTCGCTGTCGGTAGCATAGCAAAGGCTGCAGGGGGCATGCTCACATACACGCACATGTACACATACGCAGTTACACACATGCACGTGTCCCAGATCCTGACACAGGAAAGCACTTTGTGGAGAGGCTGTCAAGGGACGGGTGTGGACAAGATATTTTGTGGCTTTTTTTTTCTCTGAGCTACTGAGCTACACTAATAGTTCTGTATGCACACACGCACACACACACACACACACACACACATACAGTATACATACATGGGGCCTTGAGAGATGGTCTAACTTGGTTATATGGGGACGATTTCTTCACAACACCCATTTGCACAGTAAGAGACCCCTATTCTACAACCCAGAGAGAAAGGATAAAGTCGTCTCCATATTTTTGTCTCATTCTCTTTCCTGCATCTTTCTCTGGTTTGCTACATCAACAATGTGAGACCTGCAGCTTTATTATAGTCATGCTGGAGTGGAATTAAATTATTTCTCTCAAATGATATGTGACCCCAAAGGTCATTCCCTGTTCTCAAGTCTTTATATAGCAATCCATGTTTGGCTGAATGGAAAACCCGCTTATCAATAAAGAGACCGAGCGCTATGAAAGGCCAGAATGTTTGGAGGAAGAAAGGGTTTGACTTTTAAAAGGTCTGCTGCTATTTTGGAGAGGTAGCAGGTTGAGCTGATAGAATAAATGGCAAATTTAGAAACCATGGCTTCATCCTGCTCATCTCCAGAGCTGAAAACAGCAATAACAGAATCCCGCCATTTCCCAGAACTCTGTGTGAACTATGTGTCTATGTTTGGCTCCATATGTGGATGTGTGCATGTGTGTGAATGTGATGGTGTATTCTTTGCAGAGATATTGTTAGCATGGTGTAGTTTTTATTGCTGTTGCATGATTCACTCACATTACAAAGATGACACAAAGAAATGGAAGTGGATAGGAGTTCTTACTGAGGCTGATCGCAACAGCCTGTTATTCATTGGCTGACCAGATTTAGGAAACTAAAATGCAGGAGAGTTATCCCAATCAATTATTTTACTTGAATCAAAGGTTATGCTGTATTTTTGTTAATATTTTGAATGAAAGATCAAGAGGATAAACATATAGGCATTTTTTTCACGGCCCATTTTGCTCTTGTTTACAAAGGTTGCCAATATTTGCAGAGGACGCTGTATCGCTGCATGGTTTTCCTATCACGTATAAAGTTAGCAACTCCTACGTCACTTCAAACTGGTCAGTAGCTAATAATCAAAACAAATGTAGCAAACTGAACATTGTCATTTATGTCATTGCTCTCATCAAGTACCAAAGACATATTGGAGCCTGTTGCTTTGACTTGAAGCTTTTTTATAATAACTCACTGATCTCTCACTCACTCAGTCCCTAAATAAAACCACCTGCTCTTGATAGAGAATATTAGCAACCAGCATACAATCTTCCCCAAACTCTCTTAACACCTTCCCTCTTTTGCAATTAACTTGCTCACCATGTTGTTCAATTCCCCTGCTAGATGGAAAAGATTCTGCTGAACATGTTGCTCCAAAGGCCACTTCTCCCTCTTCTCTCCCTCGTAGCTAGTATACTGCTTGTTTAGAGAAGCAGTGTGGCTTGATATTATATTTTTTTGATAATTCTTGAAACCACCAGTTTGTTCAGACTTTTAGGTTTGCTAAAAGTCATTTTGACAAGAACAAACTAGCAGTCACCATTGATCAAACACTTATTCTAATGACAGTTGCTTATCATTAAGCTTTCAGGCAAAAAAATTATTTCTGTAACTTTGATTGGCTGATTCCCCATCTGATTCCTCCAGTCAGGCCATGAGGCTTCCTGGGGACATAAGAAGATTAATTTTGAAAATATTCTTAAGGTAATAAAACCACTAAAAGATTAAATCCAGACACAGTTGTCCCCAGTCAGTCTCTTTCATTCTCAATGTAAAATTAGACAGACACTCACACGTTATTTCTTTATTTCCTCATGTCTTGTTTTGTGTCCTCCCTCCTTCATCTTTACTTCTGCTGGTTTTGTCTGCTTGTTAACATTCTGCCTCCAGGAGAATAACATTACACTCTGCTACTGAAGGGCTTAGATTATGTGTGCGTGTGTGTGTGTGTGTGTGTGTGTGTGTGTGTGTGTGTGTGTGTGTGTGTGTGTGTGTGTAGATATAAAGTACACGTGTTTGCATGCCAGTGGGAAAGAGGTTATTTGGTTGTGTGTATGCCTGTACCTGTTTCCATTCATGCTGTATGTTTTTACTGTGAAAAAGCACACTTGCCTGAGTGTATGTCTCAGTGTTTGTGCCTGAGTGTGTGAATGCGTCTGGTGGATTGGGTGCGTTAGCTTCGTGGCAGCCCCTGCCCTCCACACCTCTCCCACAATCAACCTTTCCCTGCCTGTCTTACCTCACTGACCTGAGCTATTGTCCAGACACAAAGTGCTCTGGAGAGCTGCACATCACCACACATTAGCATTTTAATCACAAAACACACATAAACACTGTGGTATTGTGTGTGTGTGTGTGTGTGTGTGTGNAAAAAAAAAAAAAAAAAAAAAAAAAAAAAAAAAAAAAAAAAAAAAAAAAAAAAAAAAAAAAAAAAACAGAAAATTGTTGGTAGCTTTTAGAAAAGAATAACAGCAGTTCTGTGTGTGCTTTGCTTTTGGCTCCAATTTTAATTAATTAGTTTAATTTCATACAGTATCATGTGTACTTTCTATTGCCTGCTGATCAACAGGCCTTGCTAACATACTGGCAATAAATAAAATATATAAGATTAAACAAAATTAGTCCATTGTAAATTTTAGTTTATAGTAATAGATTATTGGAAATTATAAACAGAGAAAGTTTGTAGTTCTATGTAGAGTTACCCCCATATATTGACATATAAGCAACATAAGCAGCTGCTTAGGGTCCCACGGCTGCCCTAAGGGTTCCCAAGGGTTTAGTTTAGTAGTTTAGTTATTCAAAAAAAAAAAAAAAAAAAAAAAAAAAGATTTTGATGGTGTTAGATGGTGTTCAATTGCTTAACTTCTATTTCTGAAAAGGCACAGGCTTCTTCAATTTGGATTTTAATGTAAAAATAAGGAAACTGCTAATGATGTGAGTACTTCAGGTCATGACACTCAGTACATTTACATGCTTGTTAAAGCTTCAATTATACTCTGATTAAGGCAATAAATCCTTTTTTTTTTTTAACCCATCGTGTAAACACAATAATTAGCTTGAAATCAGCATACATCTGAGTAAGCTTACTTCGAGTAACAGACTTACATTTTGTTATTATAAATCAATTTATCCTGCAGGCATGTAAATGTAGTGGGAGTAAGACAACTCTGCAGGCATTTCCTCACCTGGCAGACTCTCCTCCGATTATGCAATGCGTCATGTATGGAATCCTAATAATTCCTTCTATGTATACATCTTACTCACATTATTGCCTTAGTACAGACAAAAACATCTGAGTATAGTGTGCATGCAAACATACTGACTGAAGCAAGTGTATCCATGTGGAGGAGGAAGAGGATGAGGAGAGCAAATAATCAGTTAGTATTTCAGATTTTGGAATTGGGGGGCCCCATGATTATAACACAAGTAGTCTTCTGTGTCATACAGCTCTGGAACTGTTTACATTATGTCAGGACAACCATGCGGCACATTTTCATTCTCTGAGGAGCAAATCAGGTGGCTATTCTATTCCATGACTCCTTTGTAGCATGCAGTTCATCCACAGAAAAACAGTCACATCCACAGTTAACGCTAGTCATTTGAAGCAGTAGGAATAAAAAGACGTGTTGTGCTGAGCTTGCATATAAATTGTGTGTGTGAATGTGGCTAAGCTGGCACAGATTTTAGAATACAAAGTTAAGATTCATCATGGACTTTATAGACATATCACATGATGAACTACAAAAATACTGTGTAAAACACTTTTAATCTGAATCTGACTTAAAGTCATTTGGCAACTATGGCCATACTTCATTTTTCAGTTTTTAAACCTGAAAATATGATATGATGAAATGTGGTTTACAAAGAAGATTGTCATTAGTGAATTCAAGTATATTTGAGGCAGTAGATATCTTTAATATAGGGGTTAATTAATTGTTTTCAATTTCAGCATATAGACATAAGCAAATGTCAACTACACTACAGAAAGGCTAGGTTTCAGGCAGTTACAACATTGTTCCAGATACACATATCCTACATCACACACTTTTTTTTTTTTTTAAATAGCTTGATCATTGTGTTGCTTGGCAACCGTTAGTGCTTAACAATTATTTTAAATACTTTAAGGAAAGAGTTGTTTGATATGTTATGAACCTATAGACACCAAATTTACATATAACTGGTGGGGCCTATGGGAACATTGAAGAACTTGAAGTGATTATAGCCTTTTGCTTACCTCAATTAAAGACAAAAAACAAAACAAAAAACAAAAGATGATCAAATTCTTGTTCAGAAAATCTCCATCAAAATGTTCCTCATCCTTCAGTCTGTGTACATTTTCCAGCCAAAATTCAAGGCATTCCCTCCTGAGGTAACGCCACCAGCTCTCGATCCTCTGATTGGCTGTACTTCTACCATATAGAAAACTTTGTTCCCCATTGTTTTCATCATTCCTCCGGAAGAAGTGTATGTCTCACACAACTGTTTTCAGTATTCTTATCAGCATGTACAATGCAGGAGCAGCCACCCTTTCCACAACAGTTTCAAGCAAGTATCCTGCATCACTGTAGGGTCACTGCTAGTATGGTATGCGTTTAGCCAAAGCATTTTTCGAGAATATCCATCAATTGAACCATTTATGCAAATTACAAATGGTTTCAGTTTATCATGGGAGTCTATGCGCTACATTATTCTACAGTATATCCCTGAATAGCTCCAGAACCTTGAAGCTGAGTTTTAATAAATTGGATGACATCTGTAATGCCCTCAAAGTTTTTATGGCAAAACAATCTGTTATTCTTTAAAATATGTAAGGGATGCCAAAGATATAACAACACAGTGTTTGATAGCCGAAACCTGAAGTATATCCACATATTTGAGTCCAAGATAAAATAAAACTGGGATTAACGGACCATACCATCCATTTTGCATGTTTGAGCCTAATATATTCAATTTTCATACACATAAGGTTACTGACAATCATTTCCCAAAGGTTACCACTGGAATGGTGAGTTAAAAAAAATATTTTTTTTCTACCTTCCACACTGCCATTGGTTTTCAGTGGATTCTGTTACACTATTAAAATCAACTTGTTGATACTTGAACCTTCTTGGGATATGTAATCCATTAACAATATGTGCAATCCACATACAATCCATTAACAATAGGTTTTTTTGTTTTGTTGTGGTTTTTTTTTCGAAGTTTCATAATTTTAGCGTTTAAGTGCAATAAAAAGCACAGAGTGAATGTATGTCTCCACTGGGGAATATGTGTATGAAAATTGAATATATTAGGCTCAAACATGCAAAATGGGTGGTATGGTCCTTTAAGCTTCACATCAGACACGTCTAATTTATTCTCCAGTAGCTTCTTGAATTTTAAATTAATGTATTCAGTACTTGTAAAATCTATTTTCTATAATGCTGTTACAAACTATTTGAAGATCTCTATATATTTTGTTCTCTCTTTCAGTGTCACAATGTAAACCTTCCTAAGACCAACAGTGACAACAAGTTAACACTGGTACCTGCAGGTGTGCTGAAAGAAATCCCCTCACTTACATGTAAACCACCCACCTATAAAAATAGGTGTCATATTCCAGTTGACTCGGGTACCACACTGTTATCCTCTGGCTGATTAAAAAACAATTCCTAACCATGCTAAAAATATGCAGTCTGACTGAATGAAGGAGATGAGGAGGAGGAGGATGTGATAACCTCCTGTCTTGAAAGCTGTCTTCCTTTTTCATGCCACCCCACTCTCCGATTGGTATAACAGGTAATTAGTGGTGTGTCATGGCCCTGGGGAGCTGAGGAATGAGGAAAAGGCAGGTAAGGAAAGAAAGAGAGAGAGAGAGGGAGGAAGGGAGAGGGAGAGTATTAGAGAGAGAGATTTCTGATTACCTGACAAGTTAGGGCTGGAAAGGCTACACTTAGCCCATTAAAGATTTTTTCTTCAGCGTGACATTTGAGAGCAGCTGCGAAGCCGTGCGCCACCTTGCCATTTCCCTGTACGCTGGGTGTCCATTTAGGGATGAGGGGAGGAAGAGAGAGAGAGAGAGAGAGAGAGAGAGAGAGAGAGAGAGAGAGAGAGAGAGACCAGCAGGCCATCACGGCGGCACAAATGGATTTCATTCACCAAGGTGAACTGTAGTACGCTGATAAATGCACTTCCTTGAATGTCAGCAAATGTCACCCAAGAAGCCATTTGCCACTGCTTTAATAGCTTCCCCAAACTTGCAGAGGGAGTGACACAAAATAAGAAGGTACGGAGAAAGATGATGAGTCACATGGAGTGAGAGACAGACAGAGACGGGGAAAGTGAGGGGACAGACGAAAGTGGAGGCACACAGTGTGGCAAGGCAATGCATGAACCGACAGAGGGATTAAGACAAACAGAACAGACGAGAACTAGGCTGGGCCATTGTCACTTCCACATGATTAAGCAATTAGATATATGAGCTGCCTCCAACAAGGTGGTGCAACAAGACAGAAGTGGCTGTTAAGAATGTACTCTGTCCCCTTCCCTCTCTCTCACTCTGTCTTCATGTCTCTGTATCTGTCTTTCTATCCGATTGTCCTTCTTAGATCTGTGAATGTGCAGAATGTTTCTGACTGGCTGCTTGCCTTTCTCTCATGTGGTGTACATGCATACACACACACACATACACACACACACTGCTGTGTTCAAGCTGGATTTGACATCATTAACTGTAAGGTGAGAACTTGCAGGCACAGTTGACGCCTCTCCTTGCCAAGGCTTGTCACATAAGGCAGGAGCAAAAAACATACGCGCACACACACACACACACACACACACGCACATACACACATAAATTCAAATATATACAGGCCTACTTGAACACATGTTCTAGCATATAAACATATTTGAAGCTTGTCAGTTAAAATAATTAGAATAAACAGGAGATGCTGAGAGTGTGTTAGCTGGAGCTGTGCATTGATGTCTTATTTCTTATTTCGTTGTTATCTTCCAAACTTTGACTCATTTTGCCCATACTCTAATCTAATCTAATCTTGATACCAAACCTGTTGGTTAATTCTCTCTTTGGCAGTTTAAGTGGGAAAAGATAACCTGAAAAAATAACCTCTTTTTCCTTTTATTTCTTTTTCTTCACTTGCACGTTCTTCTTTCTTCACACGTTCTATTATGAAACTTCTGTGTCTGCATGTGAGAAAGGCTTCCTATGCTTTTATGCATGTATATATATCATATGTACTTT
Source organism: Lucifuga dentata (assembly GCA_014773175.1). Classification (NCBI taxonomy): domain Eukaryota; kingdom Metazoa; phylum Chordata; class Actinopteri; order Ophidiiformes; family Bythitidae; genus Lucifuga; species Lucifuga dentata. The sequence goes on along the minus strand of VXCM01001046.1, from coordinate 100,494 downwards.
AATTATATATTTTATTATATATTACTTATTATTTATTTACGTATTTATTGTTTTCCTGGTTTCTCAATTTTATGCATTGTTTTTTTTTTTATTGTTTTATATGACTGCACGTGAGGCACCTTGTGACCTGTTGTCTGTGAAAGGTGCCATACAAATAAAATTTATTTATTATTTTATTATTATTATTATATTTTATTGTATTATATACATAATACATACATTATGCCTAACCTACACGTGCACTGTCATCTGAAAAAATATGTGTATGTATGTGTGTGTGGGGGGGGGGGGNTATTTTTGCCTGCATGAGGACAACGCTGGCTGCAGCCAATCCTAATCCCCCATTCATTTCCACAAGCAGTTGCTAAGGTTACAAATTACCTTTGGTGCTGGTAAGTGGTTTCTTTTATGACACTGGACGGCCTAATCCTTTTACTGAATACATATTTCATTTAGGATTAGTACAACAATGGATACATTTGTTCTTAGAATATTCCAACTCCAGCACACTGTTTTGTTAATGCTCATCAAGCACACTGCTCCCATATCAACAGCTCTCGTTTGAAATAGATAAATAATTAAATATGCTTCTTTTATTTTAGGAGGTGTTCTTTATGTCAGATGATGGGAGATACGGGGAAACCCAAAGGAATGAAACTCAGTCAGACAGGCTGTGTTAGATAGATGACAACATATTTTCTGTAAACAATTGGCTCAGCTGAATTATTCTCCTAGTTAGGTTTCTGCGTTCTATTCACACATTTTTTTTTTTTTTTACAAACATCAGCAACAGAGACTGTTTACTTCCTTTAATCTTCAACAGGTGATTCACACACACACACACACACACACACACACACACACAACACAAGGCTGATTTAAATGGAAAATTGGAAGCATTATGTTTTTCTTAAAGTGGAATTTTACTGGTTACAAAAAATGACAAAAGATTATAGATCTAAGCTAATTGCTAACGTATTGAATTTGTGTGTTTTTGGGAGATTCTATGTTAGATTGTATCATTCAAGGCTGTCGGATGCAATTAACTGCATTGTCCTTCAACTAGCGTAAAAACAGAACGTATCCTCTCCTCCTCCTCCTCCTCCTCTCCTCCTTCCCTTCTCCTTTTCTTTTTCTGAGCTGGAAATCAATGTCTGTGTCACCATGTGGCCTTCATGTTGTTGATTAAAAGATCTCAAGTCTATTGAATGTACATGGTTGTTTGATATTAGTCTAGCACAGATCAAATTAACCCCTTTTCTTCTCAAACATGAGAGGATTTGGAATGAGGAGAGAAAACAACATTTAAAATTTCCTTAATAGCAAAAACAAAACAAACAAAACAAAACAAGGCATTGAATTAGGCATCTTATTCTTCTTTTTCTCCTGTCTGATTCAAGTTGGTTCTACATAGAAGATTTGTAGTAAGAGAGCAGAATAAAAGATGTTTTTTGAGCTGAAATCTACTTCAGAGAGCCATTAAAATGCTAGGTTTATCTGATGTGTGGCTAATTGTGTGCCTATCTGGCAAAATTACAACTTTGATAATTAGCTGACTAACTAGCGACTAACTGTGTGGTTAGCTGGCTAGCATGATGACTGATGGCCATATTGACCAGCTGCCTGTCTGCCTGCCAAACTGACTGGCTGGCTGATCGACTGGCTGACTATCCTGGCTTAGTAATGCTATGTGGTGAGATCATCATCAATACCAAGCATCACAAAAGGCTGATGGGAAGGGGCTGTCAGCTTGTGTGTGTTTGAATGTGTGAGTGTGTGTGTGTGATGGCTTCATTCCTGTATCAGCACAACTCTCTCTGTGGATGAGTCAGGAGGCCAAGCCTGACCATCATCCTCTCTCATCTCTATCACACTGCACACACACACACACACACACACACACACACACACACACACATACAGGACATCAAAAAGCTCTCAACACATGCACGTGCACACACACACAGAACGCAGGCTTGGGGGTGAAGTGGTGCTTAGAAAGAGTGAACTTGGGGTCAGGATGGAGAGAGACGAGAGAGTGAGCTGGATAACACTTCTGTGGGACACACCGTGTCTTCATTTGGGTGTTTTAAATATTTGTGCTATGTGTAGACTAATGGCACAGCATTTTAATTTGATATTTTTGCCAAACACAACTCTTTTCTCTCTCTTTGAGGAATAAAATAAGGGGAGCAGTGGAGAGAAGTGACAGTAAAAGTGTAGGACTCTTGGGGGAAGGGATTTAATGTAACAGCCAGCTGTCTACCTGTCTGTCTGTTTGAAGGAAAGTAGAGAGCCAAGCTGTACTCCTCTGTGGCAGCTCAAAGTGTGTGAGTGTGTGTGTATTCTCCATGCTTGCTCAGTCTCTGGGGCGCCATGGTTAGGAGGAGATAGGCAGACAACCAACATTGCTGTCCTGTCTCCAGTATAGATGTCTCTGCTGACACAAAGACAGAGAGAATGAGACACTGAGAGTGAGACAGAAAAGACGGGAGAAAGAGGCGGACGTGGGAAAAGCAACAATAAAACAGAATCTCCTCTCTTTGCAAATTCAAAGCCCCACTGTGTTACGCTCTCTTTGTGAAATGTTTTTTTTGTTTTTGTCAGGTTGTTTTCTTGTTGTGTTTTACTATTTTACTCCTCCATCCATTCTCTTTCCTCTCTTTATCCTCTGCTGTCCATCCTGCCATCCTTCTTTCCATTTTTCCATATATGAACTGGACAGTACACAGTCTTGTCTTGTCAATGGACATCTTAGCAGCTTCATGTTGTCCTCTGAGATGCTGTGGCAACATGTCAATATACCGAGTTCTTTCTCTGTGTAGAAAACCTGATTTACAGTCATCTAAAATCATATTCAACCAAAGACATTTTATTCACTAAAGAGCTATTTTTCTTCTTTTATATTGTAATATGTGTTGTAGCATATCATATTGTATTTGGTTATAATGATTATTATAATAAACTATTATATGTCCTTACATACAAAAATCAAGAGAGGCATTAAAATATAAGTAACCTAAAAGATCATTCAGATAGTTACCATTAGTTTTTAATTTTAATGAAATATGTAGTCACTATATTAGCATATTAGAAGAAACTGATTTTACAGGACACGTAGTATAAAATTAAGTATTACAGGTCAGATATGATTGTGTGTGTGTGTGTGTGTGTGTGTGTGTGTGTGTGTGTGTGTGTGTGTCCATGCAACTTTGTCATTGTTTTAAACAGAAAAATTACACCATATTGTTTTCAAAATAAGTTTTATTATTTTATAATGGACCAAAGCATGTAATTGCATAAAATCAGCATTTTTCCAATATTAAACCTATTTGTTTTTCTAAAGATTAATTGCTTATCTGTGTTCATGTGTGACAGTCAAGTTTCTACTTAAATTTGTACTTAAACTACTGCTACTATTGCAAAAACATATGTGACAAAGTTAGAAATAGAAAAGAATATAATAGAATAGAATATTTGATGTTGTTTATTGTTAACATAATAAGCTACATTGCATGATAGGAACATAATTTATACTATGCAGGTGATCATACACATTCGAGGAAAACCCCTATACTGTAGTTAACAAACAATGAACAATAAATAAAATTGTGAATAACCCTTGAGCTGTTATGATCATGAGATGACATTCCTCAGTACTAAAAAAGATTTAGATTCTGTTTCCCTGCAATTATTTACTTCTTGGTCTGTCAGTTCTTTATTTTGGTGAAACATGGCCATAAGTGGCATTTTAACTGCTGATTTTTCATGCTGATCTGTATCTAACGCAAATCATGATAAAACTACAAAAAAGAAAGAAAGAAAGAAAGAAAGAAAGAAAGAAAGAAAGAAAGAAAGAAAAAACTAGGAAATATCTAAGTGAAAGCCCTAAATTAAAATTTGTGAGAAATGTAAAACTTGGTGGCTTTTGAATATTAACTTAAATAACTGGATTTTTACTTTGCTAAAACTAATCAAATGCCAAGTGTATAGGGAAAAAAAATCAATTTTTGCTTTAAAAAAAATGCTGCAGGCGGGTTTATCCTCTGAGCAGCAGTGACGTCAGACTTCACAAACACAAACACAAAAGATTTCTCAGGGACCAGAAGAGGGATGCAAAGTGCTAAACTCACCAGCAGCAGTGACGTGGTGATGCTGGTAGATTTCCTGTCGGGGAAGATTTCATAAACGCATAAAAACAAACAGGCTGTGTGCGGGGACGAGGTTGCTGCGGGGTGAGGGCGGTCATCCTCCTGTAGGAAGGAAGCAGAAAGCAAACAGGAGCCATGACGGCTCTCCTTCACCCCGCCGTGAACCCGCCACCTTACTTTCCGACTACTTCCCATTACCTCTGCGCGACTTTTAGCCCACATACCCCGAGCGCACACGCACACGCAGCATTGCGTGGGAGCGTTTGGAAGGGTGGAGGGGAGCAGTGAGGCCTGTTCATGGAGGGGTCAAAAGAATGAAGACCTAGAGAGCAGGAAAGACGTGAGTGCTGCAGGGATTTTAGCTTTAGAATAGCATGTTCAAGACTGGGAAATTTATATTTTTCATAATCCTACAGAACCTTATACAAATACTATATTAAACATACATAAGTAAAATAAGTGAAGATAATAATCTTCTTCAGCGTTTTAGAAGATATCTAGCCTATACAAATATCATTGCAGAACATATATGATCCTTAAATATCTGACAAAACAACATAAAACATACATAAAACTGGGTGTATACATGCGCACCCACAAAAAGGGGGGGGGGGNAGAGAGAGAGAGAGAGAGAGAGAGAGAGATCATTCTATGTGATTTTTTTAAGTCAACAATTAAAAAAAAATCGTTTGTTTTTTCCCTTTTGGAATAATGTTGTTTTACACAATAATTCATTGTCCTCTGCATGATCAGAATGCTTTGTTGTGATCTTTAAAAATGTGTTCTTAAGCTTTGGAGACTAATTGCGTCAAATGAATTAATGTCCCTAACGAAAAAAAACACAATAATATTCGTTTAATTGCCTTGTGTGTCTTTGATGGCTAAATTTTACAGATGTTTGGTTGCCTTATTTAGCATTTTAATTGTCTTTTGCTGTAATAAGTTGATATTGAGAAATGTATTAGATTTATCAAAAGACAAACGGCTAAAAGAAAAGTGATGTTTAAAATATTTTCTTTGTGATAAAGGCGGATTTCCACATGTTTTTACATTTTGTAAATTCTACTAATTGAGAATAAATGTGTATGAGTAAAGTGCTGATAGGCCGCTGTGCTTGTCTACGGTATTATGCACTTTGTATCAGGTTAGACACGCTCACCACGCACACCCATACTCTGCTATTGAAACCATAATGTTTTCATATATGCGTGGGGCTCAAACACACACACAGACACACACTGCTGAACCAATGAAGCCTGCACAACCTGACACAGATTCACGCTTAAACAAACTACAATATCACGATAGGCGTGGAAATACACCAGGAAAAAGAAGAATCCCGCATGGTAAAATTTTAGCACACATTTGTGAGACTTGACCTATATTTGACAATAACACCAAGATATTTCTGCTTTATTATTGTAGATGTTCATTTATTATTAAGATGTAAATTATTAGCTTTGCATGGCAGATGTCAGAGCGTGGTGGAGGTGTTTCTGTTTGAGTGGATAAGGAACCATTATCCAGGCCGCTTATCAAAAATGAATGTGTGGCAGCTGTAGTCGTGGATCTGCCCTGCATCGTGTCTCCTGTGGCCGCTTCATTTCTCATCTTAAGTAAGCGCGACCTTTCCACTCAGTTATAGTTTGACATTTAATGGACAGCTCAGCCACTTCAGACTCTGAAAATGTAATACTAAAATATGACAGAAACAGTAAAAATAAAACTACAAATAAATACACTAGCAAGTATCCATGAAAATAACAGAAACGTAATTATAATGTTAAATAAAATATATTATTATTACAGGAATACAGAGCAGAAACGTAGTGCATATTGGCATCAGAAGCTAGTTTTACCAAAAAAAAATTAATTATATCTACATTTAACAAGTATTTGCAGTGATAAATCAAGACTGATATCCCAGAGAATATAAAAACTGACAGTTTTCAAAGCTTATATACTAGCCTAAAAGCCTATTATTATTATTATTATTATTATTATTATTATGATTATTATGATTATTATGATTATTCAGCAGCAGGTTTAATCTGTAAAAATAATTGTTTTTTAATTTTGTTTTTACTAGCCTACATTTTTATTGTCTTTTTTATTTACTTTTTTCCTTCTTTATTTTTTGTCTAAATTTCATAAATAAATTCCCTACAGATTCACCAAACTTCTACATGGGGCTATTCTTGACCTGTTGCTCCTTTCCTTTTCTCTTTTCTTCTCCCTTTTCATTTTTCCTCCTTTTTCCTTTCCTTTCCTTTCCTTTCCTTTCCTTTCCTTTCCTTTCCTTTCCTTTCCTTTCCACCTGCCACTGTATGATAGATCACCCACCACCATCTCACATCACCCCCACTCGGTGTTCTCTCAGACGTCCGCTATTGATCTTGAGCAGCAAACGGAGATGCGTGACACAAATCAGATTGGACGGGCGCAGCTCACCCGTGAGTAACCGGCTCCTCGGCCGCCGCATCCCTCCGTTATTATCNATTGGACGGGCGCAGCTCACCCGTGAGTAACCGGCTCCTCGGCCGCTGCATCCCTCCGTTATTATCCTGTAAGCTAATATCCATTTAGAAAAAGAATCGTTCCGGTCTTCATCTCTGATTGGCTGAGTCGCACTGGAAGCCGCTATGATTTATCCGATAAACACACACCTGTGATGCAGCAACAACAATGCGTCAAAAACATCACTTTACCGGTGCTAATGTGTTGCCTGGCAACCATTTAATTTTTGGAGAACTTAACTGACGAAAAAAACAATTAGCCACTTATTCGATCGATTCTATATAGTTGTCTTTTGCGTGTGTTTTGAGGTAGTGAAGGCCATGAGACACTGTACGAAGCGTCCCATGTGGCCTATAGGTCCCAAACACTCTAAATAAGGTAAAGTTTGATTAAAATATTGTTGGAAATAATATCAAGCTTACGCCTATATGAAGATTTTTCATTGTTTGAAGTTTCTAATGTCATTTCAATTAACTTTCCAGACCCTCAGGACTGTCAAGATACCAATATGGGTATAAAGATGGTCAAATTCTATTAATATCCCTAAGCTGGTGGTAGAGTGTGTTACCTTTCAAATTAAGTTAAAACAAATTCCAGTTCAGGGAATTAAAGTTTATAATAGCTAAATAATAAATTGTCCAAAAGTTGTGTTGCAGATTTTTCCACAAGCGTTTTCTCTATATCCTTCTATAATGAAACAGTAAAATTCACCTCTCACAAAAACCCACTGGAGACTATAAACCCATACTGGCACTGCTACAAATGAAAAAATATGTACAAATATTGCACGTTGTTTGCAACAGATGTTCTATGTTTCTGACAGCCTTCCTGCCTGTTTGCTCCTCTGTGCAGGAATTGTCCTCTTGAACAATGATCACAACACCAATCCCTGCACACTGAGCGGATATGATATGGCCCACCTCTTTTACACTTCATGCCTGTCCCAAACTTGACTTGGGGGTAAACAGGCAATCGAGTGGAGTAAAGCTGCAGTCAAGGGGGTGTGACGTGGGTTTTGTTCATTGCGTGCCATGCAAACAGGGCAACAAACAAAAAGTGAGACAATGACAGGATCGCGGCTGACACGGTGGCTGTAACCTTCACAGTCAGGCGCATGCGCACGCGCACGAGAGAGAGAGAGAGAGAGAGAGAGAGTCGAATGTCTGACAGGTACTAAAACTGCAAACACATACCACCTTCCACAAACTAAATTCTAATACAATGTGATATAATAACATATTATGAGATTAGGATAGACGCATGTTTCCGCTGTTCAATAAAGTTTGCTGTGATCTGATCATAGCATCTTCATAATATTTCATATTACCGTGCTGTGGTGTGTCATACCGGATCATATGGTTTTAGCACATACATATCCCTTATGATCTCTTGTACCCTATCACTAACTTTCAAATGTTAGACTATTTCGATAATTAAATGCCAGTGTGGGAAAAGTCAGCCGCGGAGCATGCGGCCTGCAGGAGATTTGAACTGGGGTTAAATGGGACTTTCTGGCTAAAGAGCTGAGCGGACTCGATGCTGTCTGAAACATCCACGTCTCTGACATTAGTAAGCTTTGAGAGCGATATGTCAGCAAGAATAATTGCGGCTTGTCAACTGCTGTGACACCGGACTAAAGGCCCCACTCCACAGCTCCCATCTGCATTAAGAGCTGAGGCGCTTAATCACCTTTGACAGTCTTATCCAAAACAATCATATTTCTGTCAGCATTTCTGCTGATGGAGCTCTGACCATCGCGTGGGTCTACACGTGCATATGAATGGGTGATATACATCATTTGAGAGAGAGAGAGAGAGAGAGAGAGAGAGAGAGAGAGAGAGAGAAGGTCATAACAGGCAACAATGCAGTCTGGGTGAAGAGAAACAGAGCATCATATGTAAATCTCGGGGCGATGCATCTAACATGCACCCATTATATTTATTTTCCCCCTCTCCAAATCAAACCATCTACCTGGAAGAGTGAACACATGGCCTCCTCCAGCGCTGCAGCTCCGTCTCACATGCTGCTGCTCTTTAACACGGGGTACCAGGCTGATGGTGAGAGGGGACATGAGGACAAAGTGGGCATTTTATAAAAATCGTGGCGTTATCTGCATTAGAAATTAGACTCCGTGAGTCATAAAGTTATTCCAGCAACAGTTTTTTGTTTGTTTGTTTTATCATTCAAATGCTCACATTTTGTCCACTTTGACACTTGGTGGTGGACGCAGATCTGTGTAACGTTTAGTGACCATAACTCCTCGAGTACTTTAAGGCTCTTATCTGTTTAACATAGATTATTAAATAAAATAAAATCAAAGATATGAGGTCAGACATTTTGTGACGCACAGATGGGCCTCTTTTCTGACAAATCATGGGATGCAACAATTTCTGCTTCCAATAACACTATAAATTTAAATAACCACCAGAGGGCAGACGAAAGATCAATAAATCAAGAGGGATCGACGGTAGATCCAACAGAATCGAAGTTAAAATTGAATTGCAGATGACTTAAATAATGCCTCAGTTTTTTTCATCGAGTTCACCCATTTTCTTTAGGAAAAGACGGCTAGCGAGGAGGGAGAAAGTAGAAGAGCCTAATTGATTTTTAAGTGGTGTCTCTGCGGGTTAGGAGGGTAAGAGGGGAGTCCACTTCAGGGATCCACCAAACTCCTCCAGTTTGTTGCCTACCTGAATTGAGGGGCAGTGATGTGTTGCTGATGCGGCTCAACAACCCACACTGAGGGCCAGACAGACGTATGGAGGACAGAGGGGCCAAGAGCTGTGCTCGGTGCTCTGGTGGGGGATGGAGGGTGATTATGAATGAACTTACTTCTGCAGAGGCAATAAGTTCATGTGTCAAGCCTCATTCTCCAGACAATAGAAGATATATCAGGACTGTGACACAGGCATACAAACACAAACACTCTCTCCCCCTCTCCTAATAAAGTTGTCATTTTCCACATAATTCTTTATCTATTCTTAAGTACATTGTCTTCACTTGCACAACAGGCGTCTCTTACCAAAATAAAAAGTGAAAAGTAGGCTATGGCTCAATGTGATATAGCCAAAAGCAGATGTACGATAATGTCACATTCTTTTAATGAGTAGGCTTTATGCGTCCCATTCGCACACACACACACACACAGTCATGCATGCATGCATCGTGGAGTCCGAACCTGAAGAAAAAAGCAACTCTCCCCAAGAAGCAGCGAAAGAAAAAGGGGGGAGAGGGAGGCCGACTTGCAGCTCCACTCTTCCAGGGTCTCACACACAAGATCCGGGCACACGGCTGCATTGAGTTGGAGGCTTTTGCATGGAGGTTCATTAGAAGTAACGAGTTGACACAAGGTAAATCTTAATGTTGAGGCGCCATTCTCTACCGGCCCGGGGAGGAGCCCTCATTAACTGTCGCTAACAACCCGTGTAAATACACTGATTGGACAGCTCCGATACAAGCTCCCAGCCCTGCCAGGAAGTCCCCCTAATGAGACCACACAATAAAAGAAAGGAGAGAGAGAGAGAGAGAGAGAGAGAGAGAGAGAGAGAGAGAACTTTGTTAAAGCTTTGCTATGAAAGTTGCACTGAAGGATCATTATGACATTCCCAACCAAATTATAGTCAAACGTAATATTGCGGTATCCAATCGTCATATTTTTCTTTAATTTTCAAATTAAGCACCTGGTGTGTTTTATTTATTTCAAAAAACCACAGGAAGGCGAGTTATTTTACCTGCAATTACGCATATGGCACCTTACAGCTCTATTTACAAATTTAAAGCGGTTTAATAATTTTGGCACTTTTTAAGTGTTAAAGCATACAGCTTCAGTGATATAAATCGTATACAAAATACCTATTGAATGGGGAACGGTTTTGAAATGAAGAAAAAAATAATTTAAAAAAACACCATAGTTGAACAGAACATGAGCTCTGTCATTGAGAAAAAGGAGAGAATGCACTGCAAAAAAAAATTCCATCAGCACAAGCCGTTTACTCATATTATGTCTTCAAACCATATTATAAATTTAAAAAAGAGAAATTCTGACAGTGGCTGAGAGATGATTTCATACATTTTATATATTAAGAGAATTTTACAAATACAAGTGTCAGCTTCTTGAAGCAATTTGGAAAATGTGGCATATTTTTCCTGGAGCAGAAAATGGCACTGATTGAAAAACATTCAGGAACATGATCATTTATGTTGGAAACAAATTAAATGATCTATGATGGAAGATTTCCTCACATATTTTCAAAGAGCAACCCCTCAGATTTTAAGACTTGGTGCTGTATCAAATGACTTGTTAAAATGGATATTTTTTACAGTGTGGTCGTATTGAGTCTCCGTTTGGAAAAGCCAGCATGGACTGAGGGGATTGTGCGCCCCATCCCGACAGCATCACACATGTGCTCTGCAAGGGCACAAATCCTCTCGGTGCTCGGTGAATAAAAAAACTTAACAACATAGAATTAATAAGGGATTTTTGTTTTCTAAGAGAAGCTGGTAACAGAACTTCATTTGTAGGAAAGGAGACTGCTTAACTTTGTTAATTGCTCGATAATTAAAAAACAAAAAAAGTTTTCGAAAATGAAAGTTATATTTTTTTTTTTTTGTCAACATTACTTGTAGGCTGTATACAAACAAATGTAGATAGAAACGGCCTTTGTGAGTGGCAGACAAAACTTACAGGTGCGGCGGATTGGATCTCCATCTCTTATCTTGGACAAATTTGCAATGGGTGCCACTTCCATTTCTAAACGGCAACAACCGCGGACCGGACTCTGTTCATCTGTGAAGAAGAAGAGGAAGGAGAAAATAACAGGAAAAATCAGAAGAAATGATCAATGCTTGTAAGTAGGGTTAAAAAAATAAATGCGTTCAATTTTCACATCAGTAAACCAAAATTTCAACAATTTCCTGACACGGGAATGACAATTAAAAGGCTCTCATATATTAAAAATGAAATACGGGCATGCAAAAACATAAATAATTTTTTTTTTTTTTATTAAAACGTGATCATTTCTGTATACGCACCAGTCATTGCTCCAAAATCTTGTCCTGTATTGTTAAGGTGAATCCAGGATGGATCAGCAGCCACATGAGTCTGTGTGTGTTTGGCAGGGAGGGGTGTGCTGCCTTTTCTGACCAGCCTCTGACAAACCGGGGTCAACGAGGGAGCAAAAAATAAAACAACTCCCTTTCTTTGGTGCCTTCTTTCTCTTTCGCTCATACCTTTTACAGTCAACACCTTTTTCTTTCTTTCTCTCATCCGGTCCCCTTCTCTCTCACCCTCTACATGACGTAAGAGCAGCTTTGTTTATTTGCTCTTCTTATTGGAACACAACGATAATGAAAAATAACATACCAATTGACAAATAACCATTATGGTAAATGGAATTTTAAATTCAAGGCGTGCTGAAATAAAAGTTAGAGCGACAGAAAACAAAAGTTTCTTTGGTGACAAAAACTATTAATTTGTATTTACTTGGAACTTTTCTCAACAAAGTTTGGCAAAGCGCTTCACAATCCCCAAAAATGGGACATTGGAGATGTGGCTGCACAGCAGAAGTCATACATTCCTTTGTGATTAATGACATGACTGTGACTGTCAATGTTTTAGCGTGGACAATTCTGTTCGTGTTGCCGTGTCTGGAGATTTAGGCTGTAAGTAAACGAAGAAGATGCTAAATGCTCGGTGTGCATTCAGAGTCTCCAGTCTCCCGCTGCTCGGAACATTTAGCAAGCCCTCGGATAAACACACAATTACGGCAGGTGAATAAACTTGTTTGGGGGTGTTAATTACGTGCTTAACGCAAACAAAAGGCAAGTAAAAGAATGTGAATTACCGCTGTCTTNCCGTCCCCATTCAGGTTTTACATTTCACCTCTAGTCTCTTGTAGGAGTGATTTCCGAATTGCCTGCGAGGGTTAAAACAAGGCTCCTCCAAAACATAAAGCTGGATAATACCTGCAGCCTTGGCTTGAATAGTGATCACCTAAATTGATGAACCAGGAAGCCAGACCGGTATGAGGCTTTGCATATTCGGAGTAGTGCTGCTAAGCTCACTCTTAACCTAATGCTGGGGTCGTGTGTGTGTGTGTGTGTAGGCTAGGAGGTTAGTTTTAACATCAGCATGGAAATACCAGCCTTTACTTCCAGTCTACAGAGCTTTCCAATGGGACCGATTCAAGTGCCACTTGGAATTAGTGCTCCCGAGGTTCGTGCACAGGTTTGGTGCTAACAGACACAACTTAACCCACTCCTTCGTGCACGCGCGCATACAATTCCCAAAAGTCACACATGCGCACATAACAAACGTCTGACCCTTGGAGAGATCATCACCCTGGCTCTGTATCACATACACAGACACGTATGCAGAGCGCATACATACGCGCGCGCGCACACACACTCACACACACACTCACACACACACACACACACACACACACACAACACACACACACAAAGAGCATATATTTGCACGAATTACACGACCCCTTTAGTAAATACTCGTGCGTGAAAGTACGTAAATGTTAGTAATTGTGCGCTCACGGGCAGAGTTTTAAAGTATGCCATGAGGTTTTATACTGAAAATAAACAGGTAGCACAGACTACATGCATGCATGCCGCTGATTTACTCACTGTCCCTCCAAGCTTGAAGTCTGTGGTCTATCTGGCCAGCGCCGGAGAATGTGCAAATCTGAGAGAGGAAAGGAAAAGTTTTGAATTCCTGAATGATTTTGTAGAAAGGCGGCTTAGGATCATTATGTCAGCTTTATTGAGGACGGATTAAGTGGAGTCTAGATGCTACGCCTTGTACAAGGCCCTTTTACAATGTGAACACTGTTCGCATTAGAGTGAACTCACACTATTTTAACACCCTACTAAGCCCTGTCTAAATATGAAGCACTTTTAGACATAAACATGAAAATCATACCGCCGTGGCTACCGTTATAAGCCGAATCCTGTGACTCGATGTGGACACTGATCATGCCCTCACCACTAGATCAAATGCAAGAAACTGCTTTTATGTCCCAAAAAAGCTTTCATGTTGCTATTTGATTGTAATTCCGGTACTAGTGGTATTAATTAAAGGGCTAGACTAACAATACCCCTGTGATACACGGGTGGCATCAAACGTCGATGCCACTGGCAAATTAGTTTACGATTTGAAACGCCTGATGATCTTAGTTTAATCAACACAACGCTGCGCATCTATGTTCGTTTGGAACTAAAAATTGTGTTGGTTGGAGAGGAGGCAGCGGGCAGGGAGCCAGGGCTGTACCCAGCGTCCCTCAGGCAAGGCCGAGCACAGCAGGAGGGGAAGCGGCGTCATTCTGCCGCCCACACCCGGACCAGCACCGACCCAACACAAAGTGACTACACACCACCCAGTAAAAACACGCTCAGGCCGTGTCATGAAAATATAGACAGGCATTTTTTTTTTCTAATTGTCGGCGTATCCAGGGCAAAAGCCAAGAGATTAGGGCAGTGTCACATTTTGATCTTTCAGAAAAGAGGAAAATGATGAAAATATGAGAAGACTATAACGCCTTCACCTCCTTTCCTCAAAAATCAAATGGTCTAAAAAGCCTCTAAAAAGGCTTAAAAGTAGCCATAGAGTAAAACTAAGAGAACATAATGTGCAAATTGACTCGATTCTATTCTAAACCTGTACTCCCGTGTTGCAGTCATTGGTTGTCCATTTGTCACCCTTTTAAAGCTCACTCTGCCTCTCTCCCTCCCTTCTCTCTTTGCTAAGCATCTCCGGTCTACATATCTTCTTTAGCTTTAACGAGCCTCGTTAAGATCGCAATAATATTCCACCGTCTAATTGCTCATTCCATTCAGCAGATAGGCGAGCATTGGCTTGTGCCTGATGCGCGCGGTGTAGTGGGAGGGTTGCTGTGGAGATCGGAGACTCTGATAACCCCCCGTGCGTGCTGGACAAGTGGTGAAAGCCTCGCGCTACGTACTGGCTAATGATTGGCACGCTTGACAGTGATTGGCAGGGCTGCCATGACAACGCTACAACGACACCAAGAAGACCAATAGAAAAGGGAAACAAAATGTTTCAATGCTACACTCAACGGCGGATTTAGGGGGGAGATATTATGAGGCTGGTGTCATTAGGCGATAGCCATTGAATCATTCAATCTTTTTTACTAGCGTATTTTTCGGTTTTTTCCTTTTTCTCGATAATTTTCTTTCTCTCTCAGGTCATTTCCATGGTTTTCAGATCCCCTTTAGAGCTTTATCCCTCCCATTTCTTCCTGCCAAACTTCGCTGATCGCCCTCTGCTCCTGGCGAACAGCGCTCCCACCACCAGGTCTCCAGAAGACTTGTCCATGTTTCAACTACCGACTCTCAACTTCTCCCCGGAGCAGGTGGCGAGCGTCTGCGAGACGCTGGAGGAAACTGGGGACATCGAGCGGCTGGGNTCCCCGGAGCAGGTGGCGAGCGTCTGCGAGACGCTGGAGGAAACTGGGGACATCGAGCGGCTGGGCCGCTTCTTGTGGTCCCTGCCCGTGGCTCCGGGAGCATGCGAGGCGATCAACAAGCACGAGTCCATCCTGCGCGCCCGGGCCGTGGTTGCGTTCCACACGGGGAATTTCAGAGACCTCTACCACATCCTGGAAAACCACAAGTTCACTAAAGACTCGCACGGCAAATTGCAGGCCATGTGGCTGGAAGCGCACTACCAGGAGGCCGAGAAGCTTCGCGGTCGTCCCCTCGGACCGGTCGATAAGTACCGAGTGCGGAAGAAGTTTCCGCTGCCTCGGACCATCTGGGACGGCGAGCAGAAGACGCACTGTTTCAAGGAGCGGACACGGAGCCTGCTGAGGGAGTGGTACCTACAGGACCCATATCCAAACCCCAGCAAGAAAAGGGAACTGGCTCAAGCCACTGGACTCACTCCTACACAGGTCGGAAACTGGTTTAAAAACCGGAGGCAACGAGACAGAGCCGCAGCGGCCAAAAACAGGTTGGTACTTTATTCCTTATAATGTCAAATCAGAAGCACACTTTAAAGTGTTTTTAAAAAATGCATAAATTCAAAAAGAAAAGACAATATTTTACTCAACGTGTGATTATGTTTGCAGATAGTGACTGTGAACTAGACAAGCAAGTCTGGCAGTGAGGGAGTATAAACTGCGGCGACATTTTAGTTTTGAAATGAAATCAAGATAAACATCGAAACTCCGAATACTGTTGAAAATATCCAAAACTGTATTTTAAAAATATGTTAGGATGTTCTTTTTTAATTTAAATTAACGTTCATAAATGTATCTGAAATATAGGTTGAGATATTTTGAATGACATGTGGAATTAGATACAAAAAGCACCATTAATGTTATGCAGAGAGCAAGTTTGGGGTCCAAATGTAGCAGATTATTAAAATAATAACAATGTAATCACAAACTAGATTGTTATTTTTAACTACAGGCGATTGTTGCGCACTGTTATTTTTTTATTACCACAGTTTATGTTTTTCGAAAAGCAGTACAATAAGGAAAAAAGGTACGCCTAAAATACAGATTAAACAATTACACTTATTTAAAATAGCCTAACCCTAATAATTGAATTGAATTAATTGAATTGAATTCAACTCAATATTAATGTCAAGAGCCTATAATTTTTATAAGTAAAACTATGAAATACACGTATTGGAGTGTTTAATTTAAATATCAAAATCAACTATTATATCAAAATAGTTTAGTCAAATTTTAAAAAAAACTATAAATTGTATTAAATGTTATCACAAATTTTACTATGTCTTTTTAAATCCATAACATATTTACTATTACTATTTTACTGGATTATAATTTATATGTATGTATCATTTTAGATATTACACCCAATTGGGATGTTTTTTTTAAACATGTTAAAATACAGTATGATAAGGATGTATATTATTGTAGATATGATGTTACTTGTGTAGAAATGAGTATGCGTATTAAAGTATTTGACATTTGAAAACATAGGCTATATTCATAACATTAAGTGTGATATCATTCCATTTAAATGCTATAATTGATTAGAAAATACCCCAGAGAATCCTAAGCCATATGAATACTGTTTTAATCTTTTTGCAAATGAATAGATATATATTTCCAGGCCGCCATTATCTCACAGTGATGGAGTTATTATCATGAGTGGATTGCAGATAAACATTTAGGATAATTGGAGTAACCTGGATCTCCACGTCATTCATTCAAAGCCTACACTTCCATCCCTCTGACATACGTCTCTATCAAAGCCTCATGTCTCTGCATTTGGCATGTAGATAGAGGCATGAATTTTATTGGAATATAACAATAACAATAATGATATGTATATAGAGCACTAGGGGAAATAGCGAGTTTTGAAAACTTGAGTGATAAAGGGAAAGTAAAGGTGGATTCAATGCAAAAACAAAAATAAAAGCAAAATGGATCGTTGTTGAGGTTATTAAAGGTGTTAGGTTTATAAAACACACTGGGCTGGAGTAAAATAGATTTTCTACGGCGACATGGCAAGTAGTTTAAAGACCAAAGTGACGGCGATATACTCGTTTATCGGGCTAAAAAACTCATTACATTTCTTGCAGCATTTGGTAGTCTAAATAGTGCTGTGTTTTGTCCCCTGAAAGCTGGCTATTTGATAAAAGCATGCATGCATGGCTGGGGCCGGCAGGGGGAAAGAAAGGCGAGTTTGAACCCCTATTTTGCAGAAGGAGGAGGAGAAGGGGGGACATTCTCAGGTCTAATTGCCATTTCTCTCCATTTTATTCCTTCTTTCCTCCCCTCCTCGCTTCTTTTCTTCTCCAGGCTCCAGCACCAAGCAATAGGACCAACCGGTATGAGGTCCCTCTCAGAAGCCGGTCTCACCCCTCACAGCTCGGCAGAGTCGCCTTCAACAGCGGCCAGTCCCACCACCAGCGTTTCCAGTATGACAGAGAGAGTTGATACTGGGACGTCCATCCTGTCTGTCACATCCAGTGACTCAGAGTGCGATGTATGATACGAAAAAAAAAACACAAAAACAAACAAAAAGAGAAATATTTACAGGGAA
The DNA here is from genome assembly GCA_014773175.1 of Lucifuga dentata. Lineage (NCBI taxonomy): Eukaryota > Metazoa > Chordata > Actinopteri > Ophidiiformes > Bythitidae > Lucifuga > Lucifuga dentata. Next base: position 82,774 of record VXCM01001046.1, on the reverse strand, counting down.
AATGGACCTGAGAGGAAGAAAAAAGACTTATGAAATATCTCGGATGAAAAAAGGACCTATTGATATAAATATTAAAATAAAAAGAGATAAAAGCACGTCGGTTTTTTTTTTTGNCCACCACCACTAGACTACTTGCATGATGGTTTATTTTTATTTTTTATTTTATAATCAGGGAAAACAACCTGAATTCAAGATTTTCCATGAGGACTATCGATCAGAGGGAATAAAAAGATCGTCTTGATGTCGTTTCTTTCCACATCTCCGTGATGATGATGATGATGGTGAAGGTGATGACGAAGCAGCCGCCACAGACAAGATGCAATCCTGTTTTTACTTTATGTTCATCAGACAATCATTTTAAGTCGTAAGCACCTTTTTTAAATACACTTCTGTCACTGCCTGTGTGGGGTCAAACTGGTCAAAAAATGTCGAACGGAATCGTTTGCCTGTATCAGATTTTTATTTTTATTTTCAAAATTTTATATTGAATTATGTATATCTCAAATAATGCGATCATTCTCCCTGTAATATACGTGTAGAAATATGCTTGTACATAATTATTGCTCTCCCCGTCTCATCCTCTTTTCTATCCTTTCCTCACTTTTCTTGACTTGGTGTTCCTACATAAAATATTTGTCGAAAGTTAAAACCAAATGTTGTAGGCGTTTTTGTTGATTTGTTTGCTTTTTGGGGGGTAATAATGACACGTGTTACCAGTCACATTTATGCAAAAAAAGTTTCAATATGAAAACTGAAATAGCCTATTATTACATTCATGTAAGTCGTTGTAGCCTGTACCCCCTCCCTCCTCTCTGCCGCCCCAGGGTCGCTCAAAGCGCTTATTTACATCAGCCTATTCAATGTTTTCTTTTTGCGTGGTTATTATGTTAATGTATTATACATTTCTAAATGAAATACAGTATTCACTTTCCTATACCTCTTTGCATGAAGTCTGTCTCTCCAAGCGATTACGCACAAGGACATTGATAAGTGGCTAAACATGCTCATATTGGGTCATTAATGGATTGTAGAAGCATTAATGCTCATCACTGATTTATGTATGAACCATGGTTATGCAGCCCGGTGGCTGAACCACCTAAAATCAGTTTATTTCTGGAACAGAGTTCTGGAACAGGGTTTTGGTGTCGTTTGCAGCCATTTAGTCTTATAAAGGGAAAGGCATAAATTAACTCTTTAATTCACATGATAAATATTTGATTAACTGAATAGTTATTTGCCTGATGAAGTCATACTACATCACTGGTTCAAGAGGGTAAAATCGCTCTATATGTTTGTCTCTGTAGGTAAAACTACACATATTCTGGCAAACGTCAACGTCATGCAGCACTTTAAAAATGTGAGTGCTATTTCCCCTTTTGTTTACCGTTGCTAGTGAATACAGAAATTAAGTAAACGCGCCATTAAATGGGCTAATCACGATGGGACTCCTCCCCTGTCCCAATCTCCCATTGTGGCCCGCTGAAAAGAGCTTTTCTTCCTCGGACGAGAACCATTTCCCCCTCCAAAAAAAAAAAAAAANAAAAAAAAAAAAAGGGTTTCTCTCCTGCAGTCCCTTTCCATCTAAATCCCCAACCAATTATGCTGCAGACTGGGGCAGATTTGCTATAGGACACTGTTGCAGGAACTGTGGTTTGGTAAGACTAACGCACATTTACATTTCCTAAAAGTGCATCTAGGAAGGAGGAATCTATGCGTTAGAACGAGAAATCTCAAAATCATGTCGATACTTAAACCGCACAAAACTCTGCAGAACACATTGAGTCGCTTTGAGTGTTGCAGTCATATCTTTGGGATCAAAAGTAGGACAGAGGCTCAGTTTGGCTCGGTGACACCGCAGGACTTAGAAAGAGGTGACTGGAAAAAAGGCCACAACGGCGACACCATCAGTGGAAACCTCCGTGTCCTTTTGCCAAATCAGTGGACATAATTCTCACTAAGCTTTAATAAGACGACAATGAATCAAGTTATGTGTTTCCAATAAGAGGTCGTACAGGTCTTCTGAGGTCTGATGAACAGCAGGATTTTTGGATATTTTTCCAGGGAGCTTGGCAATTCTAAACATAGACTGAATTCTAAAATATTAAATACTAGGCTATGAGCAGCGTGAGTGTCTGCACACAGGGATGAGATGGGGTGGGGGTCAACAATTAGAACAAAGATCAGAAAACCCTTTTTGTACTATGAATTGCCTAATTACACTCGTTTATTTTTAATATAATGGTTATAAGTTGTTAACAAAGAAGATCACCCGGGTGCGCGTATGAAAATAACGAATCATTGTACATAGTACATTCAAAATATTAATAGCTGTGCTGCCGCAACATTCTTATTTCCTATCAGATAAATATGAGATTCAGACTGATAATACTAAACTTTGTGATGATTGATTCTTTTTTTCCAAATGCATAAATGATATCAGTAGCATTAACTATCTGCATGTATAAATCTCCCTCAGATGGAGTCCCACCAAATCAGAAAAACAAGTGTGCCAAAAGCCTCAGATATAAAGACTCAATGCGCCTGTGATCCTGAAATAACCGAGGGCATAATGCAGACAAATGCCAAAACTCAGTCATTGACAGCTGATTACGGATGAAGTAAATCTGAATTATAATTTAAACCCATTCCGGGTCTTAAAATCAGCCTGCTAGAGACAGATAGGCCCTATCAAGAGCACTGAGGGGCCATTGCAAAGCTGCACCCTTATCACACAACCCCTCCTCTCCATTTATGCATTCCACAAGTTTTATTGACTGTGACAAGTCCCGGCTATGATTGAGATTAAATTAATCGTAAAGTGAAGAGCATTTTTATCGCTAAAGGAGGACACGGGGATTAGGGCTATATCTGAGAGATGGAGCCCAGATAGGCCCTCATGAATACTAAATAAGCGAGGAACTGGCTACATTTACGCAACGTGCGTTCATTAAACTAGTGGATTTTTGCAAATATCGTGTAATATGCAGATATAAAGTTAAATTACTTGAACAAAAAGTGATGTGTTTGTGTTTAATACTGTGTAAAAAAAAAAAAAGACAAAGATGCAAAGTTTGCAGCCACTCTTTATACCTTCACATGGGTCTGTGGCGCACATAAACATAATTAATAATGCATTTTTAGATACGATAAAATCTATGAATAAATTGTGTTAAAGGGATATTGAGAGTTCAATGATATGATGTAAGATTACAAACACACAAAAAGTAACTTCTGATGGATATATTGATTTTTCATTATGCTTAACCATGCAAATTAGGCTTGTGTAAACGGAAATATGACTGCCTTCGCTGTAAACGTATGTAGGGCAGACTGGCAGGAGTAAAAAGTGCTGCAAGTGTGAGTCTATCTGTTGCTGGCTGGGGTCATTAACAGTGGGGGAGCGCTTATTCGTGATCTGTCAACTCAAATATGGATCACAAGACAAAAGAACTTAGCGAGGAGCAATCTCTGTGTGTGATACTTACATGAGAGTAAACGAGAATGTGAGACAAGTGCGGCAACAATAGAAACTCGTGTTTTTCTCATTTCACTGGGCTTGTTTTGCATTTATGTCCACAAGTGCGCATGTCAGTCAAACATGCAAGATTTGCTGCACGTCAAGCTGAACAACACCGACGTGGTTAGTTCTACTAGAGTTTAAATTGCGGAGAATAATACCAAACAAATTTCATGATGAAACTTTTAAGGGATAAAACTGTTTTTTTGTTTTTTTGTTGTTTTTTTTTTTTTAAATAAAACTGATTTTTGTTTAGGCTGGCAGTTGTTTGCTTCACAACGATATTCTCTGTGATCATAATTTAATTTAGCACCACATTAACTTGTATTAATATAATGTTTATGTTAATGAAAGCACCTCCAAATCGACTATAACAGAATAAGGAGGTGGGGGATTTACAGGCCAGAGTCTTGTCCAGATTTTTTTAAACTCAACATAACTTTTCTATTAGTGTTATTCATGCAGCACCAACAAAGAGCACAGATTTCTCTTCAGCAGCCAAGCCTCACCACCAAAACTGTCGAAGCAGGAATGGACGCCCCCCCCCCCCNCCCCCCCCCGGACTAAACTTTCTGCTCTTACTCCCCTTCCTTCAATAGGTAAGAGGCAGAGGCAGAGGTACAATAAGCCTTTTGACCGAATGGTCATATAAGTGACATAATATCAAACCTATATGAATCTTTATTTGGGTCTTTACATTTGACAAATATTAACACAATTAGCTCTTGGGTTTGCCATTTTCACCCAATACCTACAGGTAATTTTGTTGGAGGTGCTTAATTGATGATGAGGCCTACATAAATATCTAAAGATAAAATCTACTAATCTAAACATGATTTAGAGGAATCACAAGAAGCTGCAGCATTATACCATTATTATAGTGACAAATCAAAATAACTGGAAATCTAAGCTGCATATATAGCAATAAAATAGCGATTTGTTGTTGTGGGGTCAAGAACAACAGTTTAGTAATTTCGTGTGTTGAGGTGGGTGATCTCGTTGCGCGTGTGTTTTTTGCGCTTTTCAGCAATGGAGGACCACATGCACCTGCTGCTAGTTGTCAACTGATCAACCCCTTTCAAACATGCACGCACACACACACACACACACACACACACACCTAAGACTACAATGGCATTTGAAAATTGCCTTCTATGAAATTATAATTATGAGGTCACAAAAGGCAGGGAGCATCACTGGTGTATAAGTTTTCATTAGATACAGACTACCATATGGACTGATGGTATGCCACCCTCCCCACCCCCTTCTCTCTCATACACCGTCAGGTCGGGAGGTGTGTATATGGGGGGTGGGGGATGACGGTGGGGTGAAGAAATGCTTTGGTCTAATGCTTATTAGTGTGGACTGCATGCACAAGACTCATCTTTTTAAAACAAGCAAAACTTGAAAGCTACCCAGCTCTAGCTTACTCAGGCGAACATGACCCCTCCGTCCGCGTGCACATGCACTCATATGGCCTTGCACGCACACAACACACAAACTGTGTGTGTGTGCATGTGTGTGGTGTGTGTGTGTGTGTGGNTGGGTGCAGGCTGTGATCTCTCGCCTTCTGCACACCGAATGGACAGAGGGGCTGAGCAGCTTAAATAGAGCTCCAGCACCTGTGTTTTCTATCGCCGTTCTCAGGCCTTCTTAGCATGGCACGGCACTGTACAGCACTAATTTACGCAGTGAGAAACGCGCCTTAAACACGCAGACATACGTTATACACACCATCAGCTAAACACTGAATGGATCCTTGGGAAGAAGTCCACTCCAGAAATCATTAGTAAAAACTAAATCCCCCATATTGTGAGTGTGTTGTACTGCAAAGCTGTTTTCAGTCGTGTTTCAGTCGTGGTTTACACATAATTATAGCAATTAATACGGGAGGGAATTTAAAGTTAACGTGAATCTGGCTGTAGAAAGTTGTTTCTTCCTATGGTCCTTAAAAGCACCAGAGAAAATTGGCATAAGAATACCTCGGCCTCCCATCCTGACTCATTTGGCAATAATCTTTGACGCCTCCAGAAAGACACTACAGACGGTGTGTTTATCATCAAGACACCATTAAAACAGACCTGCTTTTCTCAGATTCGGTGCCTTTTGGTGACACGTCATCCTTCACTCCCCATTTCTTCCACATTCATTAACTTTATGAATTGGTGATTGTTCTTGACTGATCATGAACGCTATTGTCTGTCAGCTGGAGCTCCTGTCTGCTCTGGTACTGAAAGCACTGGATGATCCTGGACGCACGCACACACATCTCAGAAGTGTATACGAGTCACCTTTTCTTTCAGTATTCTTTTCTGTTTTGACTGGTACGAGGTTCCATGTTAATAATAACGCAAATCAGCCTTATGACAGCAAAGACCCTTTACATTAAAGACAATACATCTGTCCAAGAATCCCAAGGAAAAATCAACAAAAAAGACAAAAATGTGATACTGAGAAATTGTATTTTGGCATTTTCTTTTGCCAAACCACATAACAGGAATTATAAAGTAAATGTGTTTTTCAAACTGTATTGTTGGAAAATTGCCTGATGAGGTTAAGGTGTTTTACAGATAGTGAAATCATTTTGTGACAATGGTTATAAAGTTCCAAAAAATAAAAATAAAAAGGAATAAGTGTGCTAACTGCTGTAGTAGGGATGAATATAAAAATGGTGAATGATGAATATAAAAATGTAAGTGTGCACGTTTAAAGGAAAAACATTCCTTGTGGTAATCTGCCCTTAAATTGTTGTTTTTTTTCACTTCAGTGAAACACAAACAGGCGCTGGAACCATAATTGTGAAACTCGTAAGAATGACTGATTTGATATGTGACAGTGTAAAAAAGTCTAACACACACACCTCTCTGGTTGCTTTCCAGGCCGTTGCAGCAGCTCAGAGCTCCGGACAGCAGCGACGCAGAGCAGACAGACCGTGTTCCTTGACTGCCATCTAGAGGAAGATTCATGCAGAAAGTCTTTTAAACATCCTGACACTTCAAACACCTGCAAACTCAAATGAAACAAACACCGAATCCCTTATGCAGATGAAATTTTCTTTGAGAAGACTCTTCAATATGACCAGTGTCTAAATTAGAATGTAAAAACTAGAAAAAAAAAACATATTTTTGATTATAACACTTACACCTTGCTTAATCGGTGAGTATGTTAAAGGACCAAACCAGCCATTTTGTAAGTTTGAGCCTAATATATTCAATTTTTATACACATAACGTTACTGACATAATTTCCCAAAATATACGACTGGAATGGTGAATTAATTTTTTTTCCCCCCTACCTTCCAGACCACCATTGGTTTCAGTTCACTCTGGTACGCTATTAAAATCAACTCGTTGATACTTGAAAGTTTTTGGGATAGGTAATCCATTATTGTGAACAAGATTCAATTCAGCTTTTTTTTTTTTCGAAGTTACATAATTTTAGCAATTATATGCAATAAAATGTACGGAGTGATCTGAAAATGCTTCATGTCAGTTCTTTACTATAGCACTTAAATGCACCACTAGGAAGCATTTTCAGATCACTCCTTAAACACTAGAATTAAATAACTTCAAAAAAAAAAAAAAAAANAAAAAAAAAAAAAAAAAATCTGAATACACATCTTGTTTTTTGATGATGATTATCTATCTGAAGAACTTTTCAAGTATCAAAAAGTTGATTTTAATAGCATACCAGAATGAACTGAGACCAATGGTGGTCTTAAGGTGTGTGTGTGGGGGGGGAATTGAATTCACCGTTCCAGTAGTATGCTTTGGGAAATGATTGTCAGTAACGTTAGGTGTATGGAAATTAAAGATATTAGGGTCAAACTTGCAAAATAGCCGGTATGGTCCTTTAACAATAGTGGAGGGAGGTTTTAGTGTGTGTGTGTGTGTGTGTGTGTGTGTGTGTGCTTAATGTGTTTAGTACCCCAAATGCTCACATCCCAGAAAATTCCCCTTTTAATTGCCACCTATTGTTTCTCTGTTATATAAACCAGTCAAAGAATACATTAGTTCATTCTACATCAAATAATTTAACTGCTAAGTAAATAATTAATTAAATATATGATTTAAGAAATGAAATTTAAATTGTCAAATCTTGCTTTCCCCTTTCTGCATTGTCCAGCATCTGCTTGTTCAAACGCTTTACTGAAGCTATATGCTTATAATGAATACAAATTTTAAACAAAAGACATCATGATTTTCATGGCTGCAGTGTGTCATCCAGCAAGCAAGAGATCCTGCTTGTTTTCTGCAACATTTTATACATATCTTCCTAATATTTAGCCTGTCATATTTGGTTTCTTTGGAAAGCTTTGGATCTTCACTAGAATTGTCTCTGCTTGAGTTGGAACTTTTTATGTTTTAGTTAAATCTTCCTTGTGCTCTAGTTAATGCCAACAGAAGCATGCAGACATACAGGTCTGTACCACAGGGACACGTTAGGCCAGTGAAATCATGCCCNCCCCCCCCACACACACACACCGTAAAGGCACATTCATTAAAGTTTCATTACATGAAAGTCAAATGATGTTGGAACACTGAACCAGCTTCTCCATTTAGTGCTAGATTGAGGATTCAGACGCAAGAGAGTGAAATGGAACCCCTGATCCCTGGTTAATTTTTCACCACTGATACCCAGAGTTTTACTAAGGCTGCCAAGGAGCCAAGTGACTTACTGGTGTATGTGTGAGCAAGATGGTTAAACTGGAGGAAGGAGGGGGGCATAATGGTATCTGCTGGAGCACAGCCTTTTAGAGTTTACCCTCTCCACCCCCCATTGTGGAGAGCAGGGGAAGGAGGAGGAGCAGAGCATAAGGATGTCTGTATGTTACATCCCAATATGCAATAACTTTCTCATTTCTCCACTTTCTACCAGCTTATATCTCTTAAAATGGTTACAACACTATTTCAGGTTCATGTGAGTGTATAAGTCTAGGGTCAGCAGAGTTGAGTTCTTGTTACAATAGCCTCGCATACAGTTTAACTCACCTCATGAGTGAATGGACCCATATCTAGCTGCTAGCCTGATGGTAAAAGATACGCTTGAGGAGAAAATTATTGGATGTATGGATTTTAGATTCCCATTTCAAAAGCCTGTTAAATTTTGTAGGCCCATGGAATATTAATAAAGCGATAAAGGAATATAAATGAAAGAATGTGCACAGACTACATATACACATATATAAATAAATATATAAAATATATGGTTACATCTGAAGTACTATACATTCTTACATGGTCTTAACACTTTGAATGTTCCAAAGTTCTCCTCCTTCCTCAAATATTCAGCTCCCCTCAGCCAACTGAAAGGTTTTACTTGTCATGACTGTTGTTGGATTGAGATTAATCATCTAGAAAAAAGGAGAAAGATTAATAAAAGTCTTGTTCTGAAGTCACCCAGTGGAAGTTATTGTCTATGAGAGCATCTGGTTAGGATGTACTTCTGTAGTTAATAACAGACTCAGGACTCTGGAGGCCCTCAGCTGCAGTCTGGCATTTTGTCCGACCACTTCGTGTATTTTTAATAGGTTCCTGTGCATGAGTTGTACACAGAGCATCTTTACAATGCCTCTTTAAAAACAGATTCTGTCCCGAGGTGGCCTCCAAAACACATATATTATTGAAGCTGCTCCTCCACGCTGCCTTTACTTATGCCAGCTGCTGCACAGCTCCCATAAGAAGCGGGCATGGAGGAATAAAACAAGTCCAAATGCTTAGAGCTCAGAGACGAGAGGGGGAGAGAGAGAGAGAGAGAGAGAGAGAGATGTGCTTATAAGTCATTCTTTCAACAATAACAGAAACAATTATCTGAATCATTCTGTTTTGGGCTACATATAAATAAAATCTAGTATTAATTAAACTGTATTTCAAAATTGTAATCTTAAAAGTTATGAATCTAGGACAATGTGATTGGATCACTTTAAAAAAAAAAAAATTAGTTACAAAAACAATGCCACTATTTTAATCCATCATTATTGTTTTGTCTTTTTCCTCTTTTTCTCTTTCACCCTCTGTCTGTAACACACACAAACACACACACACACACACACAGAGAGAGAGAGAGAGAGAGAGAGAGAGAGAGAGAGAGAGAGACATAAACACACTAATAAAATTGAGAATGGGCAGTTGGAGAGAGCTGAGAGAATGCAAAGGGAGAGGTTGAGAGGTGTGTAAATGGTCAATTGGTTTAACTCCGTGGTGTGTGTTCTTGTGAGACGATATCAGTGGGCAATGTGCACTCTTTTGATTTCCCTCGTGTAATCCTCTCTAACATACAGGCAGCCGGAGCCTCACAGAGGAGAGATGAGTGAGACCACATAGTGTTTGTACTGAGGATTAAGATATGACCTCCTCACATTCATGTAAATGTCAGAAGTATCCATGCAGAGTGTGAACCCAAATATACAGTGTATGTGTGTGTGTGTGTGTGTGTGTGTGTGTGTGTGTGTGTGTGTGCATGCACATGTACATACATGTTCTCTCATACAGTTTTGCAGCATTCTCTTTCACATTATTCACAGTCCGTCTTAGTTGTCTCATTATGTCACACTGCCATCTAGTGACCTTTAGTCATCCATCAGGAAAAAAGTGTTTTACCCATAATGAAATTGTACTCAGATATTTGCATTTTTCAGTATGCAAACCTATATCCGAGAGTAGTAACAGTACACATTGTTCCCAGGATCCACACATATCAAATTAAAGTATCAATGGCTTCAGTGTGTGATACTGTTCATTACATTCTGTCTTTGAGCTAAAACTCTGAGGGTGTCATTGACAATATTAGCTAGTATTATGAAATCACACATCTTTTTCTTGAAATTACCCTAAATGCACCTATGGGAAGAGGATGAAAATCCTCCACTGCCACTGTAATAAGTTCACACTGCATTTTATAATAATTGATTAGAAGTTGAAAGTTCATAAATTTCTCTTTAACTCTCAAATAATCACCATTGTGACCATAAGCAAGGCACACAACTAGCTTCTTTGCAGCCAAACACCAGAAGATATGGTTGCTCTATTCAAAGTTGCCCAAGATGCAGAAGTAGGCATCTAGTTATCAAAGCTATGACATAAAGAGTAAATAAGTAAGTAAGTAAGTAAGTTAAACAAAGTGTATATACACTTGCATATACTTCAAGTGACAATTGAACACATCCATACATTACCTCCTTTTATATCAAAATTACTCTGTAATTTTAATTTTAATGTCTAGAAAAAAAAATATAGGTTTTTTTTTTCCACAATGATAGAAATCCGGAATTATTTTCAACTTGTCCTATGTTTCGGCATGTACTGAACTATGCAGTTTTAAAATTAACCACAAGGGGTCATCATAAGCTCATGATTACATTTAAGCTTGAATTCATAAAATGGTAAAATGCAAGCATAATTAAAACTGAACATTTGCATTGAATAAGAGTAGATTACATGGAGAAGTGTTGAGTGAAAGCTTATACATCCCCTGCAAAGAAATGACAGTCTTTTCCTTATGTGAGATCCCCTCCTGTGTGTACATGTGGAGTCTGTCAATTCAAGTGTACAGTAAATTACAAAGCCTTAAGGTCACTGACACGTACCCCCTCCCCTCCCGCCAACCTCATTTTATGCTGTGAAATTACACCCANAGGTCACTGACACGTACCCCCTCCCCTCCCGCCAACCTCATTTTATGCTGTGAAATTACACCCATGGCACGTTTTCTGCATTTCTCACTACAAAATTGCTCACCACTTTGTCTGAAGGCCAGGAGCATTTGAAGTGTAGTGCAGGAGCCAATCAAGCAGCAAGTGGGGGGAGAGAGAGAGAGAGAGAGAGAGAGAGAGAGAGAGAGAACAGAGGAAGGGATGATATACTGTTATACTGTTCATATGGCAAAATGCTCTTGGTAATGTTGTTCACTGACAATTAACATTAAATCCACTAGTTAAAAATAAACAACTGCTATCACATGACAGCTTCTCTTTGTGTGCATTTATTTTGTCATCAAAAGCTTTATAAGTAGCTCAGCTCCACTGAGCATTTATGCCCAAGACTCTCTCCCCATACTCTGCCACTATGTGACATACATCAACTTTCTATAATAAACAAGAGATGAAATGATCTGTATTCTACTTTTTCATAAGCTCAGAGTGGCACAAGTCCATTACAATTACTATTTATGTGTGTGGAACATGCTGTTTATACTGTGTACGAACTTGAACAGACAGAGGACCAACACTGGATGAAATAGTATTTTGTCTTAAATACTAATAGATTGTTTAAAAAACACACTGAGATCTAATTCTTACAGGACAGGAAGCCTTTGGTGTGCAGAAATTTTAATAAGTAATATTAACTTTTGTGTACATCATTGCAACATTGGAAATTTTAAAATAAATGAAATGAAATTTGGTTGTTCTGTATTTCCAACTTAACTTGACAATGTGATAAACGACAGTCATTCATGGTTGCTGTCAGGGTTTTGTTCTGCTCTTCACACAGATGCAGTTAGACTTTCTGTTCTCTAGGTGGAACCAGTGTTCAACCCAAACAGGATTCTTGGCCTGTTCTGCTGTTTCTCTGAAAATCTGGACAAAACCAACCAGTTACTTTTCATCATGCCTCTTCTGAGGTTTACACTTTAACCTGATCTATGCAGTAGCAGGTTTGGTGAATACTGTGTGACAGTGTGTATTAATATGTGTGTGTATCTGAGTGAAGGGATGGGGCTCAGGTCACAGAATTATACAAAGCGTTTCCCTTTTTTAATCAAACAGACACATTCATTTGTACATACACCTCATCTTCCTCTCCACCTCCTAACTAAATGGTTTCTATGGTTACCAGATTCTCACCTCAGGTGTCGCGCTATGGGCCACAACTCACAAGATTTTTTTTCACTTTGTTTTAAAGCTGATATGAAGGCAGGAATAGTTCTGGAAGTTGATTTTAGCCCAGTGATAGAGGCCATTCCTTACATTATGATATATGTGAAGGTATGGATGTTATAATCTGATGATTTATCCAGTAGACTGGCTGATTGTAGCGTGCTAGAATTCATAGCTTGTCTTTGAGAATTTTTTTTTTTTTTTTTTTTTTTTTTTTTAGGAGTAATCAGCCTGTCGTCTTGTATTCTGAACATTAAAAACATGTACACACACATACACACACATACAGAGTGTGTGCTGAGTCAACCGTCTGGCAGGTTGTACCCGTTGGTGTGTTTAGTTGGAAACAGACAGACCTGCACTGTATACATTCAGACAGACAGGCCTTATGAGCACAATCAACACTCACACCAACTGATCAAAATTAGAAGGAAGTTCCCTTCAGCCACTTCTTGGCTGGAACAGACAAGCCCAGAGCGGGGTTGAGTGAATATGAGTATGAGTGAATTGCATAACCTTTAATTCCTTCAAGCAACAAATAGCTCTCAAATGAAGTTGTGTAATGGTGTACGTGAGGTTCAGTAGATTAAATCAGTGCCATTTGCCATCCTGAGGTTCATGATTTATTACCTCTTATTTCCTTCTTATTTCCCTTTTCTTTATTTTGTGTGTCATTCTAACAGCACAGATCAATATGGGGAAGAAAATTAATGCAATAGTTTTACAATACATTAAAATGACATTCTGTGTGTGTGTATATATATATATATATATATATATATATATATATATATAAGCTGAGTTGGTTGAACATAAAACGCAGTGCTATGAAAATTTTGTGCATGATTTAACCTGCCCTTTGCAGCTCAAAGAGAACGCCCACGGAGGACATAAAGAATGGTGTAGTTAATCTTTATGCTGGACAGATTTAATGGAACGGTATCAAGTGACACTAGCTGGAAAAGCCATTGGGGTGAACCTAATGCGATCAGAACACCCTGTGTCTGTCTACCATCTAGTAATTTACAGAAGGGAAAAGGCCTTTTCTATGTGTGTGTGTCCCTAGTGTGCACACATAAACATGTATTCAAATTTAATTTAAGTTAACATATGCTCAAATACAAAACTGGTATTTAAAAAATATTGAATCTACAGAAGTTAAAATAGTTTATGTGTCAACTTTCACTCTAACCTGAACTGGTCACTGGTTGCTACAGCAGAAGTGAGTTTCAGTGATGAAATCAGGACTTGGTCTGCCGGGTGACCTTTCACTCGAGCAAAGGGCGCCCACAGTGTGCGTATCTGTGTGTGTGTTTTGTAACAGTATGCATCCAGCACACAGGGAGCACATTAATGCTCCGGCCTGTGCATACTCCCCTGGCTGTAACCTTACACCGTGCACCCCCCATCACTCCCCAAACATCCTACCGTTTTATCCCATTTTATGGGGCAGACCTGATCCACTAAAAATGCACCGTGGCATGAGGAACGGCCCAAATCAATGTGCTCATCAATATCCACACCACTGCGCTTGACCTCCAAGTGCCCTAAAATAAAAAGAAACAGCTGAAACAGAAATCACAATGTTCAAAATATCCTACTTATCAGATAAGGTTATAAACAATAATATAGTATTTTATATTATATATGTTATGTAATTGAGGGTACTGATTAGATATCGGCTAATTAGCTAATTTAAAGGCCTCATTGGTAATATTAAAATTAAAATACAGATAAATGCACTTAAATAATCAAAGAGTTTCATATATGAAAAATTAAGGATTTCTGTTTCTCAGCCAATCATTATTGAAAATATCGGCCTGGGTCCTCTTTTATGCAGCAGGTTTACAGAAAATTGGTATAGTAAAGCCAGACACCAATCAATAGTGGAACATGTGTTTCACTATATTTTATTGGTAATCCTACAAAAAAAAAAAAAAAAAAAAAAAAAAAAAAAAAAAAAAAAAAAAAACTTTAACAGTATATAAATTACTTATTAATTAATAATTTCAGAATTTGTGTTGGTTATTTTTGGCCCATGAATTTGTAGACTTGTTATTTTGGGAATTATTACAGGTTCTAGTACTATGCTTTAAATTTTTGCAGTAACCCTTTTATTTACATTTGGCTCAATGATTGTGCCTTTAAAGATATAATCAGTAATCCAAATGTAAATAAAAGCTTTGCCTCAGCACCACAATACAAACCAAGGGATTGGTGCTTTCCATCGCTCTCAAAATGACTGACAGTTCTGTTAATAAAGCAATGAAACAGGCTGATATTTATTAGGATCAACTGGCAAATGCACAAATTTTTAATCATTAAGACAAACTTTACAAAATAGGGGCTGATTAATTTAAAATCAACTTGTTTGTTGTATATTATGCTCCTGNGACAAACTTTACAAAATAGGGGCTGATTAATTTAAAATCAACTTGTTTGTTGTATATTATGCTCCTGATAAATGTTGCTTGTGTTCCTATAGTTCACTATGTACAAAGTTCTACTGATGGTAAAATACAGGTTAAATTNATGTTGCTTGTGTTCCTATAGTTCACTATGTACAAAGTTCTACTGATGGTAAAATACAGGTTAAATTAATTAATTAATTAATTTTAAAAAATGCAGAAAAACATCAGCCCTGTATTGCTTTTTCAGAAGAAAAACTAATCATATCTTACATCTGAATTATGGCAATATTCTGGTTCAGCCCAGAATTCCCTCAGCTCAACATGGAGCTCATTTCATTATAGAATCCATGGTTTATTTCAAGCTCTTTTAAATATGATTAAATGCTACTTTATCATGCTAAATCATCAGAAGTAGAAGGTAAATTTGGTAATTTGGTGTGTTGTCATTTGTCATTGGTTGTAATGCATGGTACTTTATGTTTTAGTGCAGCATTTTATTTTCCAGTTGACAGGAGTTCTCCTGCTATTATAAATGTCATTGTCCAGTCTTGGTTTTTGGTGGTGGTGGTGGTGGTGGTGGTGNGGGGGTAAGACTAGGGGTGAAATGTTTGGTTAGTCCAGTAACTTTGGTTCCAACTTAAACATCTCAACAACTAAATATTGCCATGAACTTTAGATGTATATCCATCTCCTTCAACATTTTGAAGATACTTTGAAGATGCTTTCTATGAGATCAAAATTTCCATTTGTCCTGCATTTCGGTGATAAGTTTCAAGAGATAGTTTTGCATGAAATTAGCTGTCAGACAATGAATCCTAGTAACTTTAATGACATGGGTTTTTCTTCAGTTTAGTAACTTTTTAGACAGTATCTAATGTGAGCCATCATGGCCTCGTTCTACTTCTTTGGCTTGTACTTCTGAACCATATTGTGGAAGCTCAAGTAAATCCCTTCATAGCACCTTTAAGGTCCTCTGTCTTTTGCAACAAGGCCTTCTGCTTCAACTTCTAGCCCCTCAACACTATGCATCCTCTCTAGAGCATCCTGAATGAGTTTGCTGAGGACCTTTTTCCTTACTCTCCAACTGGAACTCAATTGTAAACTTCCAGTGGATTGATTCCAAAGATTTGCTTTGCCTTTTGTAGTTTCCTCTGTATCTGACAAAGCTTCTTCTCCTTCTCTAAGTTTTATTGTGGAGGATCTTATTAGTCTTCTGTGTCATGCAGGAGGGTTTTTTCTTTTTTCAGACGCTGAGTTGAATGGCACTCTGGGTTCTCCCTCTTTAATATCCTCTGTTTCTTTGGAGGATCTTTCGTTTCTTGTTCTCTAAATTGGCCTCTGAGCTTCTGGTGGATCACTTCATTATAGCTGTTGAGGGTTTTGTTTTTTTTTCATCTTCTCACAGAGTTCTCTCTTTCTCTTGGAGATTCTGAGCTGATCTTTGGTATGCACGGCCTTTTCCTCTTCAGAAGATTTTGTTGAACTTCTTGCGTGGTAATATTCTCCTCCTTCTCCTTGCATTTGTCCCAACACTGGTTTTAGCAGGTTTCTTCTGGCTAAAAATACAGGCAAATCTGCTACATAAATGCATTTTTAAGCAATTTAGAAAGGCTGTAATCTGAATGTAAAATATTATATATAAAAGTGAGAAAACATTGGGAGATCACCTCTGCCAAGGCTGCAAAATCCTCTAATTTTGTTATTTTAATAATAGTAATTATTTTGAAATTTTAATCTCCATCTGGAACTTGATCAGCATAGTGACAGAAAATCATAGAATATATATGCCAGAATTTGAATAAGTGGAGTAGTCCAAAAGAAAACAGAATTTTTTTTTTTTTTAATGAATCACACGTTTCTGCAAATATCAGGTGAAATCTTTTTACAAGAGTTTAGAATTACTGTTAACCTACAGACAAACTGCACAAACACAAATATAAGATTTTCCTCCAAAAATTGCTTGTTATGGGTAAAAGGAAACTTTTGTAAAATATTTGTATTAAAGTGAGATAGACAACATAATGGTCTTGTCTATAATGTTACAGTATTTCCATGTTCCATGTCACGTCCAAGTTGTCCAAGTAAGGTGATTTATGTTATGGAATATTGTTTGTGTGTTATGATTTATAATTTGAAAATCATAATTAAAGCACAACTTGAATGCTATTCACAGTCGCTTATGAAAAATAATCTTTTAGAG
The DNA here is from genome assembly GCA_014773175.1 of Lucifuga dentata. Classification (NCBI taxonomy): domain Eukaryota; kingdom Metazoa; phylum Chordata; class Actinopteri; order Ophidiiformes; family Bythitidae; genus Lucifuga; species Lucifuga dentata. The sequence goes on along the minus strand of VXCM01001046.1, from coordinate 65,772 downwards.
AGTTTTGAAAATAATTTTAAAGAACAAGCAACATGTTTGAAAGAGTTTAATAAATATTATTTTAAATATATAGGAGGGTTAAAATACTGCATTGTATTCAGCATTTTAGACCCAATCAAATGTAAAGCTATAATTCATGCTACAGAAATTAAATTAAAAAAGGTCATGTTTATTATAACATAAGAAATGGCAAATTGCCATGTCACCACTGCAGTATATTTTCTAAGTGATTTCTGAACAAAATATGAGATCTTTGCCTTTGACTAGAAACTGACAAGTCTCTTTGTTGGCAGTCATTTCTACAAAAACAATATTGTTAAATTTGCTGGCAGAGAAGAATTATGAAGACATAAAATTCAGCATTTTGAGAAATTTAACCGTAAAACAGAATCAGTCAACTGTGAAAGTCATAACTCTCTCTTTTTCTCTCTCTCTCCCTCTCCCATGCATGCACACACATACACATGCAGGCACACACAGACATATACACAAATGAGGCAGTGTTATTCCCATTCTTTCTAACATTTACCCACAGCCAAGAATGAGAAAGAAGAGTTTTTCCCCAATAAATGTGATACTGATAAACAGTCCAGTTTTAGCAAAATTTAATATAAAGTGAATATTACAGAATATGAATATAATCTTCTAATCTGGCTGTTGAAGTCCACTATGAAAGTGAGCAGTAAGTGACAGTGAAGATGTAAAAACTTTGAGACTTCAGATTCCATTTGGCAGACAGCAGCATCATAAATCCCAGCTGTTGTGCTCACTTGTTCACACTGCTGCCTCTCTCTCTCTCTCTCTCTCTCTCTCTCCCTCTCTCCCTCTCTCAACAAACAAGTGGCCAGAATTATTAATTTGTTCACATCCTGCGTGACTTTATTCCAGAAACATTTCAGTACACAACTGTCATTCTCACCAGTCAGACTTGGATTTTTGACAGTTAATTGGGACAAATCCCAGCATCAGAATATTTGGGTTGGAGGGCATTTTTAAACCAGTTTATAGTGTTTTAACAAAATATACATGATCCAGAGGATCTGAATTTAAGCCCCTGTGCTGGTAAGAATCTTCCTCTGCTGAAGTGTCCCTGAGCAAGTCGCTGAGTCACTGAATCCCGTCAAACTCAGAGCTATTGTAAAATCTTGACCTCTGACCTCCATGGATGGGTCAAATGAAAGGAGAATTTCCCTACTGGGACCAATAATGTGTCACATATAACTAATATAACTATCATCACACTTACTGTAACTGAGATTTCTGCTGAATAATTTTAATGTCTATACAAGCTGTGTGCATGAGGAAAAACATATCAGTTAATGTAAAAANGGGGTGGCTTTAATTTTCCTTTCAGGTACATTTGAGAAACATTTTAGATTTTAGTTATTTTTAAATTCCAGAAAAGAGTTTTCTCAGTGATTAGCTAAGGGACAAGCTTTAATTAGTAATCTAAATTAATTTATATATATATATATATTCACTTGTTTTTCCAGACTTGTTAATTCCACTCTTGTTAATTACGTGACAGACATAACATCAGTTATCATAAATAATCATATGGATTCATATGGATTTATTAGTCTAGTTTTTGTAATATGTGTGTGTGTCGTGTTTTTATATATGTGAAATATCTTCGACATAATAGTCATACAGTATGTAAGTAAATGTTACATTCCATTTTTTTTAGCCAAATTTTATTCTTAAATGACTCTATAGATAACTGATGACTTCAATAATTTACTTGCGGGGTGTAAATTAATTACCAAGACCACATCAGAATTAATTTTACAGATTTAAAGATTATATTACAATTTACATATCTGAACAGCCAGACAGTCAACTGCGGATAACCGCAACAGAAATTTATAGCAGAAAAAAACTTCTAAATAATCTGGTAAAATAAAATAAAATAAATAAATAAATAAATAAATAAAGCTCAAAAATTTTACATTTCATCTGCCTGATCTGCAGCGCAAAAGTCTTTTGCTGCAATCTGATGCCGGACACGTTATGATAAATGACAGGAAATAGAAGATAAAACTGCTTTAATACATATATATTTAAAAAAAAAAAAAATTCAGAGTAAATGAATTTAAAATAGCTCGCGAATGATAAACAAACTGCCGCTATTCAGTAGCCACATGGATACACACATTGTGTTAAATATGAACGCATGTGGACTAAAACCCAAAATTCCGCATTGTCTAAACATGGATCAAAATTTCTTTGCGTAAAAATGCATTGTGTGAGCATTATAATATGTGTAATTCAAAGAAAATAATCACCCTACGAACTTACTCAATTAACTTTGTTTCAACAGATCAGAAACAATCTGCACAAACCGTTTGTATATTCTGTAAATGTGTGTGGAGTTGAAATTTACGCTGCCAAGATGGAGCATCTCTCTCTCTCGCCTTTTTTTTTTCTTTTTTTTTTTTTTTTNTTTTTTTTTTTTTTTTTAGGCACAGGGGATTTGAACCTTTTCTTAACTGTTTGCCTTAAGTTGTTGAGCACTTGACGTTTCTCTCCACATCGTCACTAGTGGTGAATTGACAGGTTCTTAAATAGCCCGCAGATGAAACCACGACTAGTTCACACCTGTCTGCCAGCAATATCACTGCTGATCCTGGTTCCTCTGCTGCCCTTTTTTAGGTCAACTTTCCCAACAGAATGGCAGAATAAAATCAGCGTTTATAAGCAGTGCGCTTTGTAAGCTTTTTTTTTCTTTTTCCTTTAAATGTTGCAGAATTTTCCCGACATCTTCAGCCCAAAAAGGTTTAATAGGCTCCACACCCCTCCCCAGGCACACATGCCGCCCTAACAATGCCAGTTCAAGTTCACATTTCAAGCTGTTTGGGAAACGACAGAGAGAGAGAGAGGATACCAAAATCACAGAGCCCAACTATTCCGTGTTATGTCTGCTCACAAGCCGCTATAAGGGGCTTGTTTTGAGTGGAGCCATATGCAGCGAAGTGCTTGTTAATTAGAAAGTGAGTGTGGTTTCAGCCTCTTGTGTAATTGACCTTCAGAAGCTGCACCAACAAGGTGCGACTGATCCTCACATTTATGGCAGCAGGGAGACATTTCACACTTTGTACGCAGATTTTTTTTTTTTTTTTTTTTTAGCAATTATGGATTGTAATTATATTTGCCATTTTCCCTAAACAATCAGATCACATCACAAATGATCTAAAATGTTCCAATAAAATGCATAATGATACTCTACAAATGTCACAGCGAAATTATAAGCACTGTTATACTATTATATTGATGATAGGACGCTGAAAAATGCATCAAGTGAACCTGTCGGATCAAACAAGATCATAAGAGTGAATTGTTGTAGCTTCTAATTTATGTATCAAACAGACATTTTATTAACAAAACTAAACAATATGGTGGGCTAAAAGTCAAATGTTGTTATTAAGTATATTCTGCAATATAAGGGCTAAGGGTGGGGATTGGGGGTTCAATGCTGAAGCTGTTCAAACAAAGTGTCTTCTTTCAACGCACGTTTCCACTTCTGTGTTTTTTCCCCCGTCAAACTATACGGCACTTTTGTTCTCTTCATCCCAGCGCGGAAAGATAAGGTGTCATCACGTCAGCATCAAGCTTCCCGGCTGCAAAAACACCTTTAACTTCGCCCAGTTTCGCCTATAATGACCACATGTCAGGCTTCAGCCGCTTGACGAGTGTTGTTTTTACCAAGTACCGGCTTGAGAGCTGGTATTTTTCTTTTTCTGGTCTTTAACATAAGCAATAAGTCTAATAAAGGTGGGTGAACTTTGACCTTAAATCGGTGAGGGAAAACAGGAAACTCAATTTAGGAAATACGACAAATACGAATTATATTCCCTGTACGTGTCACTCCTGAATTTCCAGACTTTTTTTTTTGATAAAAGTCTATGCTTTCATTTCCATTTTAACTGAAAAATCCAAGGACACAAGCTTGGATCAGACTGAGGAGAGACAGAGGTTTCCTCTTTAACGACTTCCCTTGCAGCATTTATGATTAGATGGTAGATAATCCCAGGATATGGACAAATGCATGCCAGCAGACTGCCCGCACATAAAGCACAATATCCCCTTTCTTCCACAGCAGCCCTACGTGTCAAAGGCTAAGAGCTCTTGATTTGGAGTAATGCTATCTGATTATACTGTACATTTCCCTAATGTTATTAGCGAGCTGGTGGTTCAGCGCCCGTTCAAAAGCCGCAATAAATAATGAAGCATGAATTTCAACCAATGAGCTGCAGGCTTTAGGCTCTGTGCAAAATGTGTAGCAAAGTGTCAAAAAAAAAAAAAAANCAAAAAAAAAACCCTCATGGAAAATGAAAATCAATAATATTAATATGAGGCTAATTCTGATTTGATAGCCAAAACCACTGTGATTGTGTACAGTTATTTTGAAACATCTGTATGTGGAAATGCTTCTTCCAAATGATAACATGAATTGATGGAGTTTTGATTAAAAAAAAAAAAAAAAAAAAAAAAAAAAAAAAAAATCCAGCCAGCTTGAAAAGTGTAGAAAAAAAGGTGCTAAACGGAGCGGTTTTCTGCAATAAAAAAATAAAAAAATAAATAAAATCCATAAATAATTAAATGGGAAGAATAAAAGAAATCCTCAATTTAAACCATGTATTTTTCTTTTATTGTAAAGGATATATGAAACTATAGGTGAATCGATTTATGTTTCATCATTTATCGCAAAGTTTACATGCAGTCTCTTTCCAAACGAAAATGCAAATAATAATATCAAGAGATTAAGATATTTCATCTTATCACGGCTCTTGTTATATAAGACACTTGAGAATATGATAACCCCCCAAACTAAACAAAAATAACAGTTTATGGCTCTCTTGGAAAACCTTATGTAAACAAAAAGGCGATGGGATACCTTTAACTCGGTGCCTAGAGTCTGTTGATATATCTAAACCCCTAAAATAACAACGTTAATAGTAACAAGAATTAAGACATTTTATTGATATTGTTTTCAACAATATAACATATTAGGTATTACATTCCGGTAAAATACTTTCCCCCCCCACAACAACCTGGGNTCAACAATATAACATATTAGGTATTACATTCCGGTAAAATACTTTCCCCCCCCACAACAACCTGGGTCTGCCTCACCTTGTGTCTGCATGAGCACTGCAAAAATATTCGTCTTAACAAGCCATTTAACCTGGTAGGTTAAAATTGTGAAGCTTTATGGTGTTATTCTCTATAATTAAAGAGATAATATGCCAATGAGGTGAGAAACTTGCGCATGTTTTCAAAATCAAGTATTTTACTTGTTGGTACTGAGCCTTAAATACATCTAAGTTGAGTTTGGAGATAACTGCAGACATCACGCCCAGTGTCATTTTTTTTTTTTTTTTTTTTTTTTTAGGTTTTTTGCTTGAAAACGAGACTAAATGATTTGTTAAGATGCCTGTTTTCGCAGTGTTCCAGTCTGTCTGCTTTGCACCTTGCCGTCAAGTGCTTGAAGCTTGTCTCACCCCTCCTTGTAAAAAAAAGAAAAAAAAGAAAAAAAAAGTACTTCTCCAAAAACGGCGCTCTCCGTCCCCTCTCTGCCGTATTTTTAAGAGCCAAGGTCCACGAGATTAGAAGACATAGAGTTCAGTATGGTGTCATGGTGCAACGAGTGGTGATGGTGCACCGAGTCTGCACTGGGTACCGGGATGGCGCTGGGTCCCGGTGGGGGTGCAAGGCCGTGCAGGGAAGGTAAACCAGGGTTTGAGCCCAGCATCAGAGCCGGGCTAGGAGACGTGTGATCCGGTGTCCCCGAGGGCGTTTTGTCGTCATCGGAGCTTCCCAGTATAGTTTTATTTCCATTCATGGAAGAAGTCAATGGGTTGTGACTATTGGTATTGGAGTTCTCATTGTTTTCTCTGTAAAAAGAAAAGAAAATAATCATTAGCCTGAGATAAATAGTGGAAAAACTCCAACACACCTAAGCAATACATAACTTGAAAAATGTGATATAGTTTATGTGATTTAAAAATAAAATCAACAACAGATATGCAAATTAAATATGCGTAATAAAGGGGGACTTAATAAAACTAATCATTCTTGAAAGTTAATTTTACCCTTCACACACAGACACGCACTACGCAAAATACACAACACAATACAATTGAGCAAAAATAATACTGTGCATTGTGATATTAATTACATTGTAATTATCGTAGCCATAATAATAATCATCCTTAATATAAACATATGTATGTTATTAATACTTCAATCAGTAATGCATTCACGCGCTGGTGGACCAAACTGCAAACAATTTGGAGGTCACTGAAATTATTGGAGGCTATTTATCACTTCACGACGACAGTACAGATACTTTAATGGCCCTGCAGGAGCGCGGAGAACAATAACTAAAGACAGTAAATCTGTTTGACTGCTGATCCACAGAAAGGAGGATTTTTTTTTTCTTCCAGAGCAAGGTGTGTGTAAATCAAGCCACATAACAAAGTATCCTTCCTCTCGATAAATGACAGGCCTGATGACTGCTAAAGTTGTGCTTGTTGCACATGCTTCATAACAGTTTGCAGTAGAGTATAAGACTTTTCCTGAGGAAAGACATGATTTACGTGAAGCTTTCAGCCCGAATTAGTGGCCAGAGGGTGAAAGAAGACACCGATCCAGCGAACACCTGACTACAGACGTCTTCCAACTCTCAGCACGCCTGCCTGTGTAATTTCCAAACTTTGAAATGTACAGACGGCTCCTAATGAAATGCCGCAAGAGCCAGTATGGAAGCTATATGCCACCACATCAATTACACCGCAAAACAACTTTTAAACGTGTTTTCAGATATACACCAAAGTTTGTAGTCCGACTATCTGCTCTGTCTGGAGGGAAAAAGCAGGTTTTCTGATGTTAATGAGGAAGTCAAAATTCATGTTATAATAAGTGTGATTACACAGACTTAAAAGTAGGATAAATACAACTTTTCCAACCTTGTAATTTAACTGACAACAAGTCTTTAATTTTCTGTTTCAACCTTTACGCACAGCCTAAATAATTATCACGAAACACAGAACCAAAACAAAAGAAACAGCAGTACATGACGTGAATTTAACGAAGCTTCAAGTAAGAAAACCTTCCTGTGTGTAGTATTATTTGCTCACCTGAGCTATTAGTAAGACCTGACAATGTGTTTGTATTTAGTCAGTGCGTAAAATTAAATTATGTGGCAAAGGCGCACACAGGGAACACCTATCATCCATAACACGTTTATTAAAAACATTTCTTGTTTGCATAATGATTAAACTTATTCATTTATGCCGTGGAAGATCTAAGTAGCCTTTACTTATTGTTCATTCTAATAACTTTAGTCTCCTACCTTTCTTTTGCCTCCGCCGCTCGGTCTCGCTGCCGTCGGTTTTTGAACCAGTTGCTGACCTGCGTGGTGGTGAGTCCCGTGGCCTCGGCCAGTTCCCTTTTCTCCCGCGGGGATGGGTAAGGGTTGTGGGTGTACCACTCGCGGAGAACGCTCCTACTCTTCTCCTTGAAGCAGTAGCTGGTCTCTTCTCCGTCCCAGATGGAGCGGGGCAGTGGGAACTTTCTCCGGACTCGGTACTTCCCCACGGCGCCGAGCGGGCGGCCTCTCAGCTTCTCCGCCTCGATGTAGTGCGCCTTCAGCCACAGCTGCTGCAGCTTCGGGTGGTTGTGCGGCGAAAACTGGTGGCTCTCCAAGATCTTGTAGAGCTCTCGGAAGTTTCCCCGGTGGAAGGCGACCACGGCTTTCGCTTTGAGGACGCTTTCATTTTTGTGGAGGTGTTCGCAGGCCGGGAGGGACCACAGGAAGCGTCCCAGACGCTCAATGTTTCCCCCTTGTTGGAGGACTTCGCATACACACGCAACTTGCTCCTGCGTAAAACCAAACGTCGGAAGCATGGACATGGCGACAACGTAAACCAAAACAGATTATATTGTGCCTTACTTCCACGTCTCCCCTCTCAGTCTCACATGAAATCAAAACGCTTTAAGTCCATATGCGTAAAAGGTCTTCAAAAGAGCAGCCTAAAACTTAAAAACTTACAAAGGTTCGGTAATATCCAGCTGCGCAATGTGGAATAAACTCAAGTCCATTCAGCCATACAAAACCCGAGGCGACAATTCTTCATAAACTTAGAGAGAAAGAGAGGAAAGTTGTTACTCCTTCCACCGTCCTCTCCCACCTTTTCTATGCCGTTTCAACATAACCTACTCCCGGAGACCGGGCTCGCTGGCTCGTTTTAATAATATTATTCTAAGCTGGCAAGACAAGCGATTATATGAACTCTGATTGGTCGGTTATCTGACCCGGGGATGGTGAGGATAAGACAATAGCCTTAGTCAAATTATTTGCCATGGTTACGCTGTCACTCAAAGTAACCTGATACGCTTTGAGGTGGCTCCTTGGCAAAGTCAACCCGATTGTTCCCTTCACGACCAGCCCGCCTACCAATAGAAATATTGCCCAGATTTTTCTCCTAAAACAGTTTTTTTTTCTTCCTCCTCACTTTGACAGACACCCCGGGCAGCCAAAGAGTGCAGAGCTAGGGAGTGTGGGGAAGGACAGGAGCGCTGGTCCCGCAGCTGGGGGAAGGATGGCGCCAGAGCGCACACAGCCTGCTGCAGAATGTATCTATAGGCTCCAATCCCAATCAATCAAGGGTTCCTCAACGCCTGCAGGTTTAAAGCTAGCCGCGATCATTACTTCATACAGCTGAAAATACTGTCAGCAGACAAAAACAAGTGACATGCTAAATGAAAAGCTATGAGATTTATCTGAACACCTGTTGCTACTATGTGTGTGTGTGTGTGTGTGTGTGTGTGTGTGTGTGTGTATAATCAGATCAGGCTTCATTCAGGAGAAGCAAACCTGTTTACACCTTCATTTAATTGAGACTAATGATTAATTAAGAGAAGCCATTCCACAATTTCAGTTTACCCCAACTATTGGTGAATTGATATATTTGCAGCCTTAAAGAATCGATATGAGTGAAAACATTATTATTGTGCCGATAAGTTTCAGCAATTAAGACTTTCTGGATGCGCAAAAGTGCAAAAACTTTGGAAAGCGGTTAATCTTCTTGTTTTAACTTGTGCAATAATAATGCCAGTGAGTCTGTATGGTGAGTTTTTGTCAATTTAACTAATATTTATCCCAAAGGGGAGTTTTGCTGTGGGTCTAAAATAGATCTATATCAAAGTTATTATAGTCAGTTATTTCATATGGTATAATAGATTATTTAATGATAAGAGATGTGACAGCAACGTAACAGTAACTTTAGAGGCAGCAGAGAATGAAAAACAAGCTTAAGGTGTAGAGCCGACTAATGGTGAAACTGAGTCTGTGTGTGTGTGTGAGAGAAGGAGACAGTCATTTGGACAACATCGGAGAAGAAAAACGGCATCAACCATCAAAACGGTGAGACAAAATTCCTGTTTAAAGTATTTAGCTGACATAGCTGACCCGATTTAAGCTTAATACAAAAATACAACCATGAGAGTAAGAAATCTGCAACACACGAGCAAGATCACATGATATAAAACTTTAACATTATGCAAGATAATGAGAAATGAGAAAAGTGTATAATGAGTTGAAGAAAGAGTAAGAGAGAGTGGATTTTAGATGACAAATACAATTCATATGGAGGTCTAAAGTGATATGAAGCAGGTCTACTTTTTTAAAAATGAGTTTTCATCGCAACAAAGACATTTATGAGAAAATTGTAGCAACATGATGAGCATAAAAACACAAATGCATCAGTTACAAAATCAATCCTGGCTTGTGGTTGCTGAAGGATATTTGGTTTGTGGAGGCGGCAGCTACTGGCAGGTGTGTGTGTGTGTGTGTGTGTGTGAGGAGTGTCATGCGGACGTCCATGTGAGNGTGTGTGTGTGTGTGTGTGTGTGTGTGTGTGTGTGTGTGTGTGAGGAGTGTCATGCGGACGTCCATGTGAGTTATTGACTGTCGGGCCAAAGATTGACCAGTTGCTAGATTTCTATCGCCTCACCATGGGACCTCTTCATTAGAGATCCTATTGTACGTTACACCAACACACTCGGTATCACATCACTCCAGCATGTCTCAAACCGCACACACACGCACATACACGCGCCGCCGATTTTTGCCTGTCCTCAGGCAAACCTTTCAGCAGCTTTGAAATGATCTATGGGCCCCAAAAAAAGCTCTAACAAGTTCCACTTTTGAGAGAAAACACAGAACCGCGGTCGACTGAATACATAAAAGGTTTCAAAATATTTTAAATTATTATTATTATTATTATTATTATTATTATTATTATTATTATTATTATTATTCCCAAAAGACTAATAGCAAATAAACACCAAGCAGCGCATAAAAAATCCCAGCTGCTGTATATAAAATCTCAGCGTTATATGAAATTAAAATTTAATAGGCCTAATCGGCTGATGTTATATTACCAGATTATTGGTTGATGTTTAAATTAATAATCTGTCAGTGTTTTTTGTTTTTTTTTTTTTTTNTTTTTTTTTTTTTTTGCGGCCTTTTATAGTAATAATTATGGATTGTTTCATATAAGTCGCGGCTATTTAAAAGGAATTATTATCCTAATTATGAAGTTAGTTTTATCAGCAGAGATAAGCAGCTCTGTAAGGAGACCCTGATCCCTGTTTCCGCGTTGTGTTCTCCCTCTGTTTAATAAATTGACTTGGGTTTCGCCTGAAGCGCAGTTCTCAGAAAGTATTACTGTATTAGGCTGACTGATGGTAATCGTCAGGGGACCGGGGCTGGCCTGAAATGGATCGCAGGAAAAATAGGGAAGCGATTTAACCTTATACATGGTCTATATACATACGGATCACATGAGAAAACCCCATGAGTCCACTAAAAGAATGGGTTTAATTTCAAATATTAATAATAAAAATAATAATCATCATCATCATCATCTTTTCAATTGTTGACTTTGACTCAGCCAGCACACGAAAACCGGAGAAAGTTTACGCGTGGGGAGAGGAATTGATGAGTGAAAATATAAGCGGCTGTAAACACAGTTTGACAGACGTGCCATTTTAAACCGATTTCAGATAAACTTATCATCTCCATCCATCTAAGAGAAACACCTAAATGCCTCGTAATTGAACCCAAAACATACACCAGGTTCTCCCACTGGTGAAAGAGGTGCTGCAATTACACTCACAGTGGTCACAGTATTTTCCAGGAAGGCTGTGGTTCGTCTCCGTGGGTTCATTTTTTCCATTTCATATCAAAGACCATCGTTGTAAAGCCTATTAATTTATAGGAAATACTCTGAATACTGAAAATACCCCTCAAGAACTGGCTGTAAAACATACTTGGCTATAATCTTTTTCTTTTTTAGCATTAAATGTCAGCTATTAGAGTCCACTGCCTCTGTGTTCCTCAGTTACAGGAAGGCCTCTGAGTTATAATTTCTTCATTACTGACTCCATCCTCTGTTATATGGATCATTTTGTGGGTGTAAAGGACCAACTTCTACCAAAATAGGGGTCTGGGGCCTAAAGTCTCCTATTGGGAGCTCTGCGGAAATGAGAAACAGTTTAGTTCATGATTACATTTGATGATTTTAGGTGGTTATCACCCTTCAACAACATGACAGCTGTTCAGTTCTATTCATTGCTAATCATAAAATCATCCCTCAGGAGGTTTGTGGGCTCAAATCTTATAATTGTGAATAATTTAGGTGTCTTTACAAAGCTTGCGATGAATATCTTAACAATGAAACTGTCCCATGCTGTGTTTGGTACTGTATGTCCTTGCAAGATACAGACCACACACACACTTGCTCACTCATTGTTGGCTGCCCCTTGTCATACATAAAACTTATACATTAAATTTAATCAGATTAGACGAGAAATTTTAATGATTCTAATGGGGAAGGGTTCCTGCAGCTGAGGAGCATATGAAAGATTAGAGAAGGGATACAGCAAACAATTACAGGATGTATAAATATGAAACATTTGTTACATGGAGATATTGGATTGTTCCTGGTCAAAACCCCAAGTGCTTGTCAGTTGTGTGTGTGTGTGTGTGTGTGTGTGTGTGTGTGTGTGTGCACCAGCAGTGACAGGGCAAATCAGGGTCCCATGTCTGGCCCTTGACAGTGTTTGTAAACCACTTGTTTCCATGGATCAGTTTGATCAGAGGGCCCCGGGTCTGAAACGGTGATTATTACGCCCGCTGATGAATGGAGATCACATTTCCCCTAATAGCCAAGTCCCTATTTTCACAACCTCCCGCCGCTCACCTCGGCCGCTGTCCACCACGACCTCCACTAATTGAGCTGATTATTGCAAGATGTGTGTTTCGGTGTGTCTGCGCATGTGTGTGTGCGTTGTATAGCCTATGTGTTGGGGTGTGGGTTTATAGGATGGGGACATGGCTTTTATTCTGTAGGACTGCTACGTGCACTGACCTGAGACGAGCGCAACAAGGGGTTGATGAGTAACATTCTTTCAGACAGACATCCAAATGTTGGGGACAGAGAAAGAAAGAGAGAGACAGAGAGAGAGGGAGAGGAAGAGAGAGAGAGATTATTAAAGCCAGAACCTCTATGTCTATACCGGTTAAGGGGATATGAATGAAAGCCTATCCAATAATTGGTTGTTTACATCTATCTTGTTACCACAGAGTCCAGGGCTATCCTAGAGCAAGGAGGAGATTTCACTAAACCCAGCAGACCAACAGCAGGAAGGGTGGGGATGGAGGGCAGTTGCAGATGGGATGTAGGTGTGGAGGTGATGGGGGNTCTTGCCTTCATTTTCAGAGGGTCCTGACCAGTTGGCAGGTTCATCAGATTGGATGGTTTACATTTCAGGCCTACTCTGGAATAGGCCAGTATACACACAGGCAGCTAAAAAAGGTGAGTCAAGCATTGTCTCCATCTGATGATCACCTTATAGCAAACAAACCTCAGCACAGATAAAATCAGGCATGAAAGTATTCATTTCCCCAGTTTCTTTTGAAAGACCCAAATCTCAGATAACCCAGGATACACATATACCTCCCCCAATGAATGTTATTCTTGTGAGAGCAGAAAAATCTGAAACAGGCCTCTGACATGATATTCTCTACTGACACAGGCATGTTAGCATATTAGCATCTGTGGACATGACCGAAATATCTAACAGATAACAAAAGGCTATACTGGATCAATATAGAAGTAAATTGATGAGCTAAATTAAGTTTTTGGTGGGTTTATCTTTCCCTTAGCTGCTGCCAAAATTTAAACTTTTTTTTTTTTTTTTNATTTTTTTTTTTTTTTTGAAGAGTGGATTCAAATTATAAGCCTGCAATTAATCAACACTATTCACTGGTGAAACAGTCTTAGCCGATTCCTAATACACACATGCGCACACATGCACACAGACACAGACACAGACACACACACACACACACACACACTCTCTCTCACTCAACCACCATCCTGCTGCTGTGGAACAAACTTACACCCAAATTGCAGCTTGGCTGAGCAATCGAGCAAAGAGCAACAAGTGTCTATTTTTCTACAAGGCCGTTCATTGGAGCTGATGAGTGTGTGTATGTGTATGGAGAGAGAGAGAGAGAGAGAGAGAGAGAGAGAGAGAGAGAGAGAGAGCTTGCTGCTGAGGTTAATTTATTCGATCAATCACTCCATTTGATTCCTGTTTATTTTCAGGAGTCGTACGGTCATTTCAGCCACACACTGAGCCCTTTATGCGCTGCCAAGGCGTTTCCCCCCCAACCGCTAAGACCATATAGCACGCACTCAGCCATAATTTGGAGAGCTGTTCCAGCACTTCTCTGATATTTCACGGTTGCTAACCTTTACGGTGAAAACCCCTCAGACCTGTCTCTTGTCAAACCTGCCGTGTGCAGACGTGTAGGTATATGAGCTTCACACATACACATTAGCGTTTTGGGTGTGTGGACACTGATTTATGTCAACGCTGTGGACTTGCTTTAAATCATGCAAACACACTCCAATTATGCATTATAGAATTATGTATCATTATTGTCTACAATTTGGCAGTTGGTACACAGGCAACTGTACAGCCTCTACATGTTTTTTCTTTTTGCTCTATATATTAGTTTGGTCTGTATAACTTTTCTGTTTTTCCTATTTATAAAAATAATAGCTTTAAAATAATGCAGTTCATATTAAAGTACAAGTCAATGCAGCTTTCTGGGTTTATAATAACACAGTCAACTGCAAATCTCTATCTTGGTCTAACATGCTACTTTAGAGTATTCTGATATGGGCTTGCACCTAACCACCATGGGAGCAATATGTAGCATCAGATAAACCTTAACCTGCTCTGTATCAAAGTGGCCACAGGTCTGGGACAAATAATTGGATCACTATAAGCTCCTGATCACATAAAATTTGATCAAGTAGCAGTGGTGATTTTGGCTGTTGTGCCTTTCTTGTACCCAACCTTTGACATCCCATCTTGCTATTCTGGCCTTTTGTCATATCAGCCCAGGAGTTTATTTGAGTTATGACAGAGCTTTGCTGAATTATTGTAGCAGTTTTAAGTATTGTTTCCTCTCAGGTTGTTCACATTACAAGTTCAAAACTCAAACTATTAGTTTCAACAGTACACTGGCTCATGGGTCAGATGTCAGTTAAATTTACTCTGGTTTGCTCATAGGGCAGAAGTTCAAGTTGACTTGAATGAGTATCTATGAGGAGAAAATCAATCTGCAAAGCTAGCATTTTTTGGATTTACGGGTATGTTATCAAGCCTCAAGGAGTGAGAGGGACATAAAGGAACTGTGGAACTATTACAGTTTTCTCATATCTGTTTGAGACAAAATGAAGAGTCTCTCTTCTCCGCTTTTTGGCCAGCACTTCTTTCAGACTAAAAAACAGTTACAAGTTGTTGGCAAAGAAGGTGGAGAAATACAAGAAAAAAGCAGAGAACAATCAGTGCTGAAGAAAAAAAAGGCACAGCTGAGGAGCATATATTGTATTTAACAACTTCATATGGAAATATATGAAGTTTAGGGTGGTGAGAGCTCTGTTTTCAGATATTGAAATTATGTTTATTCTTTCAAAAGTAAGACAAATATACAATCTG
Organism: Lucifuga dentata; assembly: GCA_014773175.1. Lineage (NCBI taxonomy): Eukaryota > Metazoa > Chordata > Actinopteri > Ophidiiformes > Bythitidae > Lucifuga > Lucifuga dentata. Next base: position 50,688 of record VXCM01001046.1, on the reverse strand, counting down.
TAAATGAATTTTGACACAAACCAACAGTCCCTCACCAATTAAAACTTTCATGGTCCTATGCAGAAAATAGCTACTTCTGTTCAAAGTTTAAAATAGCAGAAGTTTTTGAATAGTGAACTTACACATTAGACAGTTGCATTTATGCATTTATGAGTTATTAAACTGTGAGAAAGGACAAACTGCACCATACAGATTAATCTAGTCAAAGTAGTGTGCAGAGGATGTTTTTTCTATCAGTAAAAGAAAGGCTTCCACTTAAAAAAGTGAACTCAATTGCATACTTTTCTGCAAAATCAATAAAGATGTGCACTTGATTATGATTTTCCTCCCTTACAAAATGCTGGGGCTGTAGATATAAATTAATTGCTGCCTCTTTTGGCAAGAAAAAGAGGACTATATTACAGTGTTATTTCAGTGTGACAAACATCAATGTTCAGAACAACACTTACTGTTAAACATGAAAAAAACAAGAAGAAAAATAAAACATGTGAATCTAGCAACAGAAAGCACTGCAAATTTTCTAACATTAAATCACAGTAAGTTATTTAATGTCAGGTTTACTGTAAAGTAAATCACAGTAAGTTATTTAATGTTAGAAAACATGACTCAGATGTACAAATCATGAACAAATGAACAAATCATGAGTCATGTCATCATCATTCTGGAAATGTTACACTGCTGCACAGCTGCACAGAGGATGAATGAAATCAGATGGAAAAGACAAGAAAGAACACTGAATGTATTTCATATTCTGCTTGTGGGGATATTGTCGATTTCTAAACTGAATGTAATGCCAAAACATGAGGATAATTTGGATAATAAATAGAAAATTAATTTGAATTCAAAAGCAGCATGTTTCCCACATACTATCAAGTAGAATCTTCACTTCAGATATGATGATATAACAGATTGATTTAATTTTCAGTTTGTGTCCTTAAGGTTTAGGAAAGAATTGTTCATGTTCAAGAGAACATGTGTGGAGCGGTACTCCTTTTTAAATCAAACCAGTATCCTGTGTGAATCTGACAGACTTTGCAGTAATGGGTCCTTTTACATACAGCCCAAAGTCTGCGACATCGCTTAAAGTTTTCCCTTATGCAACATTCTTCCCTTTTTTACAGTGCTGGAACTCGTGTGTTGGGAAAGAATTTATTAAAAGTGACTTGCAGTAATTAGCAATGTGCTAATGCTTGAATTTGTATCCATTCCTGTATGCAGGCTTTTTACAACACTTTGTGGTTTTACTTGAAACACAGGCTTGACCCCGTGTCACTGGCCATATGGGCAGTAAATAGTTCCATGATAGAGTCAGTGGGTGTGCTGATACTGTACCAGAGAGAAGCATATTGCTCTATAACATGTTGTATACTGTTTTATGATGAAGATGATTGACTTATTGGTAATCTGTAATTGAGTTTGTTCTACTCTCTATATCTTTTCAAATACTATCAAAATCTATTTCTATCTGTGCACCTTGCCACTGAGATGTTATTATGTCATATAACTATTTGTTTTGCATCTTATAAACATTATTAATTACTACTGAGAGGGAGAATTTTGACAGTTTTTGTATGTCATTTTGCTGTATCGGCTTTGCACAATGGCAATGGTACAGTTCTGTGTGTAACCTACAGCTGAATAGTCACAGCATGCAGCACCGATACACCACCTAAAAGATACCATAAGTACTATAAGTACTAATAGATGGTTTGTATCTCATAGGTTAGATGCATGTTTAGCCGCTAGAAAGACAAAAAAAAAAAANNCACTGCAGAAAGACAGACGTCTCCTTTCTATCAGTGCTGTTTTTGTTCTACCGCCTTGTCTTTGCAGCTCTTGGTTGAAACTTTTGCTGTTTTGTAGTCAGTGAATCAGCAATTCAAGCTCTGCAGAATCAAGCCTCCAAGAAATCCCATTAATGATTTCGTCTGCTTTCATCATCTAAATGACTTCTCTCTCATGAAACTAAACCATCCATCAAACTTTCTGCTGTTTTCTGCTCTTTTTGAGGCATAGTATGAGATACCACGGAGATGTAGGCAAGTGTTTACTTTGTAAACACAAGTGTGGCACGGCGTATCGTTCATTTGTTTTTATATGGAAGAATTGAATTTCATGATTGCTTTTTAATTCTGTCTGCAGGGTATATTAAACGCCTGCAAACCTCTGAACACTTTGTTCAGGAAACTAACAATTATAGTCAATCTGAGCATATGGTAACCACAGCTATTTGAGAGAGAAGATGGGGCTTAGTCTGGGGAAATGCCTCATGCATCATTACACATTACTAAGGTTTATTTTCTCCTCACAGTGTGACTGTTTTTGCCAGAGATTCTATTCACTTTAAGTGAGAATGCTGACATTTATACCATAATGCTCATACAGCAAAGGTAAGGAGTGAGAGAAAAACTGCTCATTCTTTTATGCCCTTACTTATTCTGCAGGTCATGAGTTCAAAACAGTGATCTCCCATCACAGGCTGGCGACTCAAAACTCTTTAAGTTTTTCAAATAGCCAATGCTTATTTGAGAGTTTTGGGGAAGGGGAAGACACTTTAAAGGTCATTATGAAACAGCTGGGATGAGCAGAGAGCATCCTCTCTCATGGAAAAGAAAATCGAGTCTGTTATTGCCATGGACAGGATCTTGACATAAAATTGAGGAGTGGACTGTCTGATTTGGCGACCTCTGCTTTTTGCTGATGATATGGTCTTGTTGGCTTCATCAGGCTGTGATATTTCGTGAGCAACGTGGCAGTTTGTAGCTGAATCGACTGGGATAAGGGTCAATTGTTTTAACCATAAACCAGTGGAATGTCTCCTTCAGGTTGGAGTTCAGATTGGGAATGGGCAGAGTTCAGCTTGTGGTATTCACAAGTGAGGGTGAGCTGAAGCACAAGATTCACAGGTGGAACAAGCAGCCTCTATGATAATCTGTTGAAATAGTGCTGGACTGTTATAGTGAAGGGGCAGCTGAACCCAAAGACAGATTTACCTGTCTGTCTGCATTCCAACCATCACCTATGTCATGAGCTCTGGACATTGACCAAAAGATTAAGATCATAGATACAAGTGACCAGAATGAGTTTCCTTAACAAGACTCTTCCGTAGTAACAAGATGAGGAGTTCAACTAGACAGAAGGATCTTGGAGAAGATCATGGCTCAAATGAATCAAATCAAAAATGATGAGACAGAGTAGCGCCATTTAAAAAGAGCAGTAAGATTCAGTGACACAGAGTTAAGAACTATAGATATTTGGTAAGTCCACACTTTTTCTTTGCTGTTGTGGACATTTTGCATTAAATAAAATAAACATTGTAAACACGGCTGTTCACGGCACCACAGATTCATGTATTCCAGTCGTATGGAACAGCGTCATCAAGGCGCTCCTCAAATCAATCAAATCCTCACACACTTCAGCCACAACTGCCACTCAGGTAAAAACTGTAAATAATTTAGTCTATCATTGTTGTGCAGCTTGATTTTAGAGTATCATGGCGAGATGATATTGTTAAAGAGATTGCCTGTGCTTTTCAATAAGCTATTATATCTGTCAGCCAACATGGTAAGAGACAGAATGTAGCATATGCACAAGAATTTCCTCTGTCATAAATAAGTTGAATAACATGGCTGTCACTACGCTTGCAAGAATTTTCACTGAGCTTAGTTTCACTGAACAGTTGTAGAGGTTTACTCCGAGAACCCTCCAGACCACCAAGAAAAAGTTATGGAAGAGCTGCTAATGATATACAACATGAGCTACAATAGACCCCGATGTTTTGTAGCAGCTCTGGAGGTCATCTCTAGTGAAGATGTGCCTGCCGGCGTGTAGGAGGATGATGAGCTTTTACACAGGCAGAAAGAGGGGATTACTGTCAATTGCTCCCCAATTGCAGTAATACCCACTGTGGGCCACCCACACATGCACTGAGAGACAAGTGATAAATTGCTACATATGTCCATTCCACAGTGGCAACTCCTGACACCAGCATATTGCCCACAACAGGCTCCTTTCTTTTATGCTGTGTGAAATTGGAACAAATGCAATGATACTTGAATACTGAACTACAGTACTGTCTGAGTAGCTTAATAATGCTTCATTTTGGTGGCATGGGAGAAGAATCTTTAAATCTGTTATTTTATGTTTTGAATCAATGTATGACTTAATCTTTTTACTGTAAGCATAGTGTTAAACAAAAATGGTCACAGTGTTTATCATAAAAATGTGATTGTACCATATTAAACCAAGATTCAAATGTTTTAAATGAAAAATCACCCTACAATTAATTATTGAAGAAATCTTTTAGTGTATTCCAAAACGAGGAAAGATTTTATTCCACTCAACAATAATACAAAATATAATATTTTGAAACTAAACCCTTCGATATGCTCTCATGTAGAAATTCATGGTAATCAGTTTGGCTCATATCATTCCTCTGCCTAAGAACCCAGCAGATGGCTAATCCAGTCCCAGTATCTAATCAGAGCATTCATTCTAATGACGGGATAATTTCATAACAGGCCTTTGTCTCAGAATATTTAGCAGCAGCATGGGGGAGATCGCAGATATTCATCATCAGCATAGATTGGAAACAGGCCCTAATAAATGACACATTTGCTTCCTGCCTGACTGTGTTAGAGGAATGGCAGTATGCTGTGAATGCAGTACAGTGTGTGTGTGTGTGTGTCTGTGTATGTGTGTGTGAGGGGAAAGAATGAGATGATTAGTGTGTGGGTGGACAGCAGCTGCAGGGCACTGCATTTGTTTCTTTGCGTATGTATGTCCATGTGTACTCGCATGTGGAGGTCAATGGCTAGAGGTGTGTGTGTTGTTCTTAGGTGAGAGCAGTTAAATCGAGACAAATTAACTGAGGCATTAATGAATTTACACCTTCAGGTCACTGTTGACAAAAAGTGTGTGTGTGTGTGTGTGTGTGTGTCTGTCTGTAGTGCTATGGATAGAAAGGTTTTACTGTGTTGATCATTTCTTTCTTTCTTTCTTTCTTTCTTTCTTTCTTTCTTTCTTTCTTTCTTTCTACCTGTTTACTCTTGACCTTCTTGTCACTTCTGACTCAGTCAAAAAACAACAAAGTGAAAAACAAAGACACCCATAAACTAAGAAAGGGCAGTAAAATGTGGCCATGTTTTTGTATGTGACATGCATGGAGATATTTACAGCACAGCAGGAAGTCACAGCCAAGCACAGTAAGGCAAAAAAAAAAACAACAAAAAAAAAAAAAAAAAAAAAAAACAGAAATACACGAGGGCAACATCTTCTTTTATTCAGCTAAAGACTCAGAGCTATTTATCACGGTGCAGCTAAGCTCGCTGCTTCCTGCAAACCACATGTAGCTGATGTTGTCCGTACCTCGGGAAGGAGAGTCCTGGGGTCAGGAAATGGATGTCTCAATGTCACACACATGCTTTCATATACACACAGGTATACTTCAATCCCACTCATGTATACACACACACACACACACACACGCACACACACACACTGAGGCCAGTGCTAGCACATCAGGTTGATGGAGGGGGCAGGCAGCAAGATTGTTGTAGTCAGAGTCATATTTATATCATCCAGTGTAATATTATCAATAAAAGCCAAGAGGACAGCAGCTAGTCATAACTCACAAGAGGCAGGGAGCACCACAGCTGTTCAGAGTTCATTTTCCTCTAACGCAACAGGGGAGACAAGGAGAGAGAGAGAGAGAGAGAGAGAGAGAGAGAGAAGCATATAATGAAGGCATAGATAGATAGATAGATAGATAGATAGATAGATACATAGATAGATAGATAGATAGATAGATAGATAGATAGATAGATAGACAGACAGACAGACAATTGTGGAATGATGCTGTTTATGATGCTGCTGATACTTCATCATCAACCCTCTTGGTTTCATCGCAGAGGCAGCGTGACCTCACTGAGTGACCTCACCAATCACAGATCAAAGTCATTGGGTTTCTGGTTGGTCAGGTTAATCAGAGGACCACCCCGAAGAACCAATCAGGTAACGTCTTACTTGCCTTAAAGGAATCGGGCCGCTTTTGCTTTGCTGGTGGACAGCAAGTATCAGCATTTTGTTCTAAGTGTTGTACTCATGCGAGATTCTTCTGGTTTGTCTTTGCAGGTCAAACAGTTTGCGGAATTTTATACTTTGATTTCATATCATTTATTTTCATTCGATGTGGTTGTTACTAATCAAAATAATTTGGGCTTTGAAGGACATGAATAATGTTATACATTTATGAAGAACTTTAAAAGGTGGAATGAGCGACTTTAAAGAAAAGAAAATAGAAAGTTCTTCATAGTTGCACCCCATGTACTATCCAAACTTTTTACTTTTTAGACGAAATCATATTTGATAATTTAACTTTCTATAAAAAGTATTTAAACATAGAAATACTCAATAAAGAAGCTTTGTTTTCTCAATAATTACTTTCTGTGAACAGTTGGCCATTGGTGTTGATTTTTATGTGTTAACAAATACAGTGACAAATTTAATGTTTGAAAATTAATGTTCTAGCCAGATTGGAGCCTGGAAAGTAAAGAGCGTGTGTGCATGCGTGTGTCCATGCACGTGTGTGTGTTGAATGGAGAATGGAGAGGTTGTATCACTTGCCCCTTTTTGAGGGGAAGTGACATGAGATACTTAAAGACCAAAATTGCCTCACTTAGCCAAACAAACTGGCTCGCCCCTCNACACACACACACACACACACACACACACACACACACACACACACACACTCATACTAAAATGTCTAAAGCTCTCTAATGGCCAATAAACCCAGGATGTTCGTTCCTCTTCTCAGACTCACAAAAACTGAACAACAAAATTAGTGAGACTAAATGAATTCCACTGTAGTTCTGATGCCACACACATACACGCAGTTTGAGGGTCAGTGAAGGCTAAAGCAGATAGGATGTACATAATAACCCTAACATGGCTTTTATAAGCCTTCAGCTCTTTTGAAACAACAGCGGCTGGGAGAGAACCCAGACCTGCATATAAAAATACTGAGCATTCTGAGCAAGACTTTGAAGTTTTTTCTGCCTGACCTCCAATGAAGACATACCGGGGAAAAGAGATGTACACTGACCAGTTTATTAGGTACACCTGTACAATCTGCTCTGGCAATTTATGCAAACGTAGTTAGCGGTGATGAAGATTCTCAGTCCAGGCGAGTAGATATATTGTATGAAAACTAAGACAGGTCAATGGGATTCAAGGTTTTAATACTGAAACGTTTCATCATTCATCGAAATGGCTTTGTCAGACATATTCTTTTTTTTTTTTTTTTTTTTTTTTTTTTTTTNATTTATTTGGAAATGAAGGTTTGTTGTGATTTGACACCATAATTACTATAGTTACTGGAGGTTTAACATCCTTCTGTTCATTCATTTCTGACTGACAAAGCCATTTGGATGAATGGTAAAACATTTCAGAATTAAAATTAAAACCTTGAATCCAGTTGACCTGACTCAGTTTTCATACAATATAGCTAGTGGTGGTATTGCATTGGATTTCATTATATTCAGAGCTGTTTTTAATATTTTGTCCTTCTTTGATATGTAAATAGTGCAGAAAAAAAAGATTAGAAACCCTCCAACATGTTAATGTACTGGTTTGTAATTGGTACAGGTGCATCTGCAAAACCGCTAATTCAGCTTACACATGCACACACACACAGGTATGCATAGGCAGATACATGCATGAAATCAGAGAAATATGAGCATGCAAGCTGAAAGCAACTTTACTAGTCTAATATATATAGAATATAGATTTAGGTTGAAGATAATGGATGTGGTACACACTGATTAAGTCAAACACTCTCAGACTTTTGCTTACAATCCCAGCATCATGTCGTTGTGCATTGTTGCTGCCAGATGGAACCCTGATGTCTTGAAGATTTTGAAAAATACTACATAATATCAGACTGATCACAAGCCCCAAGGTAACTTTGCACATAAATAACCATATCGACTTTAAACAGAAGTAGAACAAAAGACAGCCAAGGGGTTTTCATGCAGCAGTAAAGAAACAGACATTGCTCCCCAAAATTTACAGGGCATTTCCTTGCTTGTCTTTATGCTCCCATTTGACTTGTGCAAATTATTGTCTGGTCTCAGCTGGTAAATTTACTTTCCATCCAAGATAGGTTTTTGCTCTAATCCCCCTGCAACTCTACAAATTCCAAGAATTCTGTCATTTTATAGGGATAGCTAAAGCAGGGGCTTGTGCAGTGTAAGTGTGTGTGATGTGTATGGAGTGTGTAAATGTGCGTGAGAGTGATTCCAACCCCTCAGTACCTCTAATGGTTTCTTTTGGGACCATATGTCCTTTGTGTCAGCACAGCAGTAGTACAGCCTCTACGGTTACAGTCAGGTTCGGTGTGAAAGACAGACATGTTGTATAATAGAGGGTGGGAGGTGGAAAGTGGGGTGTAAGGGTGTGTGTGTGTGTGTATGTGTGTGTGTGTGTGTGGTAGAGAGCTGTAGAGCATTTTTTAAGAATCAGATCTCTGCGTATTGCCTTACCATCAATAAATCTCGAAACTCAGTATAGTGCTGACATAAATTAGCCTGCACCCCAGTTCACTACAACCTAACCACCACCTCAACCTTTTCACACTCACACACACACACACACACACACACACACATACAGACACCCACAGAGTTTTTCATAATTAGTAAGCTGTCTCTGCGGTGAATATGTTTCTCGTCAGGTCGCTGATAGCAAAATGCCTGTTAAACTTTATATTCCCTGATGGGGCAGAAAAGAGAGAGAAACAGGAGAGTGCACTCTCATTAACACCACACTGTGTTTGTGTGTGTGTATGTGTGTATTCCTAGATTTTAAAGCATGTGTGTGCTTGCGTCTGTGAAACTCTTAGGCAGTGTTTCCATGCTTGCAAGTCTTGTAAAGGTGAAAAGATCCTCCTTAACTCCTTAATTTAGACTGAGCCTTAAAACTCTATGCAGTATATGTAAGCAGAAATAGGAGAGAGAGAGAATATGAGTGTTTTATTGGCCATATTCTAAAAAAGCACACTTTTTTTTTTTTTTTTTTTTTTGCACTTTGAGAATTAAACAACTTACTTACAACTTACTTTTTAAAAGTGGAATATCAGTTATGTTATGTACTGTACAACTCTACCTGATTTGTGATAATGAAATTTAATTCCTGAATTTATCTGGGTGTCATCTACAAGACAATCCTGATCCTATTTTGTGATACAATATGGATACTTAAATTACAGAGAGATGAAAACTGTGCACAGAGAATATCAAATAATAATATCAATGAACTAAAAATGGGCATTTAGAGTTGTTGAGTGAAGTGACTTGATAAACAGGAATCTATTTTAGACTGGTTACTATGTAAACGTATTTGTATGTATGCAACATTTCAACCTTTAAAACTGCAGTACAGCTTTTACTAAAATGTAGTATTCATTTTTATTTACTTATTCAGTCATTCATTCATTACTGAAACCAAGAAGTAGCACAAAAGAAACAAAATAATTTTCTGAGCAGTAGCAGGACAATTATTTAGTATTTATTTGCTTGCAGAATGCTTTTAATTTGACTCTGAAACATAAATAAAAGAAGATTATTTAAGTTTGCCCAAATATCTTCATCAAAATATTAAAACGAAGACGCCATGTTATTTTATTAGGGTTTCAAAATGCTGAACACTGGTTCATTGTACACATAAAATACATTTCCTGTTTACAAAATGAATGATGTTATAGATTTTGCTCGACTCAGCAAAAAAAAAAAAAAAAANAAAAAAAAAAAAAAAAAATGCTTTGAGGCACTTTTTACATTTTAAAACACTCTCACACATACACACACTTTTGGTGAATTAAAGCGACAGTAGATAGCTCTGAAAGCTTATCCTGTGCACCTCAGCAGATTCTGAAGCTCTTTTTCTTATGTGATCTTTTTAGGTAATTGAATATATTCCCTGAGCTCCGTGTGGATTTAGAAGAAGCTAGACTTTGGTCAGAGGAGGGCTTTTATGAAACCAGGGAACGGACATCAGAGGCCCCACAGTCGATGGTAATGTAATGAACGTTTACATTTACCTGCCTTTCACCTTTCCTGTTGGTATATACCCACAATCTAAATTGCACTCCTCAAAGCGCCATCCAGTTTGTTTACATAAATACATCTTTTTCTTTTTTTTTTCACTGCTTGCCTCTTCATCTTCGAAAATGAAACATTTGGTTTTACAGAGGGGGGTTGGGGTGTGGTGTGTGTGTGNAGGGGGGAGGCTGTTCATGATGCCAGAACTAGCACTTCTGGTTGGAAAAAAGGGGTCTGAGTTTTCGTCAGACATTGCAGCGCAGACAGACACGGTGAAGGAAAGGCTTTTTGAAAGAGCGGTCCAAAAGCAACAGAAAACACTCCCTCTTGACCATGTGGTCAAAAATGGGTGTAGAGAGAGAAGCAGAATGCTGGCAGAAGGGAGTGAAGGGAGAGCAAACATCCCACCCTCTCTACTGCCAGCTGCAGGCCGTGAGTATATAGGAAAAAGAGAGTATGAGACAAAGACAGAGACGGAGGGAAAAAAAGGAGAACTACCGCAAACGGCGAGGGAAAGAGAAACAGACGGATAAAAAGCGTGTCAGAGAGAAAGGCAGGCAGACAGAGAGACCGAAATATAAAAGCGCCAGGGAGAAGGATACCAAGAACATGGAGGCACATCATGAACAAGGTCAGAAAGACATCGCTTGGCAGAACAGGAAATGATACAGGATATACTGTATCCTCTCTCTGTGTCTGTACTCTCTGAGGCCTGGGCTGTAAGTGACAGCGGCGCAGAGGGAAGTTGACATTGCTGAAGTATGAATTTCACCCATTTGTGTTTTGTGGAAAACACAGGATCAAGGCTGTCTGTCTGGATCATTGGCTGAGGCCTTGACCCCTGAATGACCCTCCAGAGCAGACGGAGGAGTTTTTATTGGCCAGTCACCTTCAATTTATTAAAGAATATGCAACTCAATTCTCAGTTTTCAAGTCATTTCATCCAAATTTGAAGAAAGAAGATTCAAGCCTTTTCCATGGCTAATGAAGTCCTCTGACTGCCAAATTTTTGTTGATAAATTTATATATACATACAGTAACATAATATGACAGCATCAAGTAAAGAATTTTGAAAATATTCTAGTTTAAATAAAAATAAATGAAGGGATGGGTCATAGTCATAAGATTTATTTAGTGGCAAAAAAAAACAAAAAAAACAAACAAAAAAAAAAAAAAAAANAAAAAAAAAAAAAAAAAACAGGAATGAGACCTAAAATGACCTACAGGCTAAACAATACGCATGTAGCATGCAAGCTTACATGTCTGTATATATTTACACACAGATACACGCACAAAGAGAACAGCAGGTAATATAATATGACAAGTAAAGTGAGACCTTCCTGTAATCAAAAGAAACAGCACGCAACAATAATGGCTGTTTAGAAATGGTCTGTGGCCTCAGGGATGGATCCGTCTGTTGGAATGAGGAAGAGAAATGGACACTAGGCCATGTGCAGCAGCAAGAACAGAACAGATCTGAATAGCATAAAACAGAATAGCAATGAATGGCTAAACAGGGGTTGACTGATAACTTCTAAGCCAATCATAGAAAGCTGTAACTCAAAGGTTCTTATTTACATCTGTAAAGACTGTATCTCACTTTCATAAAAATCCTCTATTGAAAATCTTCCACAGCTGATATGACATCATTATCTGAGGCAAAACTGTAAAGCTTTATTTGTGTTTGTGAAGAGAGGCCTGATGGGGTCAAACCAGGTGAGTAGGGAGGGAACTGAAGTAGTTCAGTAGGGTACTAGACCAAACTAGGATAGCCATGGTGATTTGTGTTGAAGCCAGTTGGTGTTCAAAAACAGTGAAATATGGGAAGAGGTTATGTTACTTCTGCAAAAAAAACAAAACAAAAAAAACAAAAAAACAAAAATAAACATATATATATAGATATATCTATAGATATAAAACAGCCCTTGCTCACTTCTTTATAGGTCTGGCTTAGAACTTATCAATCAACCCTCACACACTCTTACTGTGTTGTGATCTATTCTATTCTATTTTTCCTCTGCTCTATTGAAGTTGCAGGTTGCACTGTGTTTGTGAGTCTCAAGGGTGACATCCATCAGTACAATGGATAGAGGCAATGAATGCAGCAGCAGAGCTACAGAGAAAGAATATGAACTTTCCAAAGTCCACAGAAACACCAGTCTGGAATCAATCTGCTATCACATCCTGACCCCCAAACACACACATACACACACTCATCTTTAACCCTGGTGAGCCTAGCTATGCCATTTTTCATCCCTGTAAGTTTATGTGTTGTAATGTTGTATCAGGTCTGGGATATGGTTCTCCACTATATCTCTGACTTCACCTGCTGCTGAAGCTCTTTACCAGAGCTCTGGGAGTTAATGGCTGCCATAAATAGTAAAAGGAGTGTGTGCAGCAATCTGCAGGGCAGAGCAGGGCAAAGATATATCTGACAGAAAAAAAAAAAGAAAATCTCCTCTCCATGCTACCTGCTGCAAAAGTTTCAGTGCTTAAACCTTCAGATCAGGTCAGGTTTGTTTTTGATAAATAAATATAAAATAAACAAAAACAAAAAAAATTGTGATGTGTGCAGCATACAGACTATTTTATTTTTATTTAACATTGAGAGGCTGATTGACAACTTAATAACTTCAAATTTAAACTTTGACTTGGCTGCAGCGCTATTACACTCAGAGGGATTTATCCTTTAGGAGCATTACTGTGCTCATTTGATTTCACTGCAGTCCACTTATTAGATTATTATTCCTATGTGCAAAACGAACACTTTGACCAGCTCTCAAAACAGGAATGAGTCATCCTCTGGGGAACATGAATATGTTTAGCAAATTTTATGAAAACCAACCCACAATAAATGAGACAGATATTTCTTGCAAACTCATTGAAAGTTTGGCCTGATGGTGGCACAAGAAGCGCGAAGAAGGATCAGCTCATCAAAAACATCAAGATTCATCCTCTGGGGACCATGAATATCCACAGCAAATTCAACAGAAAGCTGGCTCTTCAATTAATTAACTAACCAAAATGTTGTGTGAATAGATGGATGGACCAACTGACCAACCTGTCATGAAGCCCTGCCACTAGTGGGTCAGGCTGTTTTTATTTAGGAAGCTAAAAGCTACCTTTGTGGATGGCACCATGTGACCACTATAGGGGCACTGTAGAGCACTGTTTGATAAGCGTGTTGGCAGATTGTTTATATCTACGAATCTATAATGTCACACACTTCAGCTAAATGCCGAGGGCAGTAATGCATATCAACATTCAACATGTTATACTGGGCTCTGAGGAACACATGGGGAGTTTGGTGAGAAAAGCTGAAGGTAAAAATATATATATATATACCTGTATATACCTGAGTATAAGCCGATCTCGTGTATAAGCTGACTGCCTGATTTTGACCTGCAAATTTAGATTTTTAAAGAAACCTGTCTATAAGCTGACCCCCTGATGTCGTTCCATCAATTTATTTGTTTAGAAAATTACCTGTTTTTCTGGGTATTCTCATAGTATTCCTGTGATTTTCTGAAAATAATCCACATACCAGTAAACATGATATTTATTTCAGTAGCTGATTACTGTAACTGACATTAGCTGACATTAACTTATCACACAAAACATGACGTTGAAAGAGACTATCAAATAACGTTACCGTAATGGTATATGAAACAGCACTTTTATAAGGTCATCTCTGATTGGCCCATTCTTTTATCTTTGACCAATCACAACAGCGCTTACTGGCCGCCGTAAATGGCCACCACAAAATGTGCTGGATAAGATGTTTAGTCAGGAAATATCTCATTCTAAGGTACGATTTAAACTANCAAAATGTGCTGGATAAGATGTTTAGTCAGGAAATATCTCATTCTAAGGTACGATTTAAACTATTTTTCATGGATAGTAGTAATGGGTCGTATTTCCACCCCTGGAAATTTCCCTCTCTGTGATCAAATTTGAATTTATCGTGTATAAGCCGACCTCCCGATTTGCTTTGTGAAATTTGGTAATAAAAACTCGGCTTATACTTGAGTATATACGATAGTTGTTTATAATTACAACCTTTACTTATAACTCCATTTATACTGAACAAGTCCAATCCAGATAAAGTATATGAATCACCCATCGGACCATTTCTTTATCGATGAAGAGGGAGAGCAGACAGATAATATGGCAGTTCAGGTTCAGACTGCAGGGCCATAGTAGTCCATTAAATGAACAGACAGTGTATTGTTCCTCTGTGGCTCCTTGCTGCTTCACCTCTGCCTCTACTTGCTTAATTAAAGGTTAATTGCGTAGAATAAGTGAGCACCTCCTGCCAACGCTCCACGTTTCTCTTTCCACCCATGCAGGCCTGGGTTTGAGCAGCGAGCGGGTATATCTGGAATTTATCAACTTGTTCAGGAAATGAGAGCCAAGCCTTACCTAACTCAGTGTGCAAGCAGGTAGAAAACACACATATGGGAGAGTGTGTATTGAGTGTTGTGTATGTATTTGCACTTACGTACAAGCAGCACACACACACACTTTCAGGGAGAGAATAATTCAGCACTCCCTGCATCACTTTAATTTAAGAATATGATCCCTCATCCCATCTGGGTTTTCTGACTTGGTGGGCTGCAGTGTGCACACAACAACACACACCCCTCTGTGCAGGAGCAAAGACACGCACACACACGCATACACTATCTGTGAGGTTGCTAGGGCTGAGACCACCAACTGCATGCTGGAAGTTTGGCCTTGGCCGTAGCACGGAGCAGATGGTGCTACCAAAGATTCTTAAGGCTTGACTAAGATAGAAGACTCAGGCAAAATCACATTGCAATCAACGTCACCCACAGCAGAAACACGCAGAGGCAAGACAGCGACACAAGAACCATGTGACCTCTGCTGAAGTCCAGAACAGTGAGGCGGGAGATCAGTTTTGCCACAATACACATATGTGGAAACAGTTCCACTTCCTTAAAGGACCATACCAGCTATTTTGCATGTTTGAGCCAATATATTCAATTTTCATACATGTAATGTTACTGACAATCATTTCTCAAACCATACTAATGGAATGGTGAATTTAAAAACATTTTCCTACCTTCCAGACTGCCATTGGTTTCAGTTTATTCTGGTATGCTACTGAAATCAACTGTTGATACTTGAAACATTCTTGGGATAGGTAATCCATCATCACCAACAACACATGTATTCAGGATTTTTTTCAAAGTTACATAATTTTAGCATTTAAGTGTGATAAAAAGCGAGGAGCAAATGTAGGTCTCCACCGGGGAATATAGTCCCAAATGAAGACCTGCATTTATCAAATAATTTAAACAATCATGACTTCATAATTTTGCATAACTACTGTATTAGCAGGTGAAACATTGCTTTTTAAGGTGGGTGTATCAGTTGAATATTTGATTTTGAAAGATTAAGAGATTTTGCAAAATATCANTTAAGGTGGGTGTATCAGTTGAATATTTGATTTTGAAAGATTAAGAGATTTTGCAAAATATCAGGAAGATGAAATACAGTTTTATCCTTTGGGAACTTATGTCAGTGATGTAACATGTATGAAAATTGAATAGATTAAGCTCAAACATGCAAAATTGTCAGTATGGTCCTTTAAAGGTAAATTTCATAAAATTTCCACATTTTAATATTTTTAACAGCTGGAAATGACCTTGGCCATTGATAAATTTCCATCAAAGAAAAAGACTCCTGTGGACACAGAAATATCAGTTTGAATCTGAGAAGTTCCGACTGACAACTCAGCAAAAACACAACATGTGAAGTCTGCATATTTGGAATTTACCTGTGAAGAGATGTAAACCTAAGCGAGCACTCCTTTTCAAATTAATGCTCACTGATTCATATAACATACACACACACGGACATATGCGTACGCACATGCACATGGACACACACACACACACACACACACACACACACACACACACACACACACATACACACAAACAAATACATATCTTGGTTTTACACAAATTCTTTAACAAAAAGATTGGAAATGGAAAGCTAACCTATGCCTTGGCATCATTTAATAAATTGGTTATTAGTTATCTTAATCCTATGTGTGTGTGCATGCACGAGCATGTTCAACTGTTGTGTCTTTATTCTTTTTAATATTGATTTAAATCTGTGTCCTACCGTCAGAGGCTACCTTATCACTTAATGATCCCTGCTGCTCCTACTGGTGTGTGTGTGTGTGTGTATGTGTGTGTGTGTGTGTGTGTGTGTGTGTGTGTAGAGACAGAGGTCAATAAGATAAGATTTGGTAGGCCACCTGTCGGGAAGCTCAGTTTTCTAAATGAAAAGTTTCATCTAACCCTTCTGTGTGTGTGTGTGTGTGTGTGTGTGTGTGTGTGTGTTGAGGGTTTACCTGAATGGTCATGGAGCAAGTATTTGATTACTGACAATATTTCAGGACAAGAATCATGAAAAGAAGTAATGTGAATTTTTACCAAAATAAGTAAGAATGCACAGATGATTACACATTAATGCGCACACACATCCACTAACAGTCTGAACATCATATTAGCCAAGACACAACCCCCCCCCCCCCCNCACACACACACACACACGTCAGTCCCTGGAGGCTCCTAAGCTGCTTTACACATGGTCCCAAAGCATCATGTTCACTTCAGCTCAGACACTGGCGGAAAACATAAAATCTGCTAAAACAAAATCTGCTAAAACATCTGTAAAATCTGACATGTATGTTTAAACTTTGATTCTACTTTGATTAAAGCAAAAGTTATTTTTAAATTGGTGTAAATCAACTCCCCTACCTCTCTGTTACCTCTAGTAACAGATCTAGCTTTTAAGTCGATCGTCCCTAAGCATGCAAAAGCTCCGTCATATTACAATTGACATAAACAGTCTGCACGTGCACTTCCTCACCTGTGTGCTTCCCCTCGTAGAGTAATTACTGTAAGCAACAAATTTCGGCAAATGCTGAAATCATATGAATTCTATCCATGTATTTGTCTTTTTATTCATGTTATAGACAAACATCAGAATGAGGTATACATGTAAATGTAATGACTGAGAGCAGGTTGTGTACAACATTGGGACTGATCATGCTCAAATTTGTGTTTTACTCATGAATCTGTGTCGAGCTGCTGCTAAATCCGAGCCTTCCAGCTTTTGGTTCTCTCAGTAGTTTTGTTCATCTTCACAAATCCTAACCACTTTAAAACATTCTTCAACATAAGACCAGCAAAGACAAAAATAAGATAAAATAGGAGAGTCTGGAAAATTTCCAGTCAATGAGGATATTCCCCAAAAGGTGTCCCTGAATGTCAAAACCAACACAAGTGTGTTCACCTTTGCTTATCATTAACCCCCTGCCAAAAGGGAAATGTTAATATTGGAGTGGACATTAACAAGTTCTGCTACCAGCCTGCTGTCTCGTAACTTTTGTGAACGGGGCGTTTACACTATTAGCCTCAACTAGCTACACTGATATCAAATCACCAGGGCCTCATTTCCCAAAAGTCTTTTAAAGGGCCATACTGGCGATTGTTTGAGTCTAATATGTTTAATTTTCATACATGTAACTGACAGTTATTTCCTAAAACATACTACTGACCACCATTGGTTTCAGTTCATTCTGGTACACTATTAAAATCAACTTGTTGATATTTGAAAAGTTCTTGGGATAGGTGACCCATCATCACAAACAAGACGTATGTTCAGGTTTTTTTTTGTTTTTGTTTTTTTTTTTTAGAAGTTTTGTAATGTTAGCATTTAAGCACAATAAAAAGCACAGAGTGAATGTATGTCTCCACCAGGGAATATAGTCCTAAAAGAAGACCTGCATTTAAAAAAAATTTAAACGACCGTGACTTCATAAGGCTGTGTAACTATTAGCAGGCGAAACATTGATTTTTAAGGTGGGTGTATCAATTGAATATTTGATTTTGAAAGATTAAGACATTTTGCAAAATATCAAGAAAGCTGATTGTCAGTAACATAACATGTATGAAAATTGAATATATTAGGCTCAAACATGCACGATAGCTGTATGGTCCTTTAAGGCTAAAATGATCTTAGCCCATTGACTTTGAACGGTGCTAAGATTATCATGGGATGAAGACGCTTTTGGGCAACGGGACCCAGAGCAGTGGGAGATATGGAACATGGAGAGAAAGGGAAGACAGACAGACAACAGACAGAGAGAGAGAGAGAGAGAGAGAGAGAGAGAGGGAGAGAGAGAGAGAACAGTAGAAAACATGAAATTATTAGATCCATGAACCTGAAAAACACATTAGGGATCTGCTAGTTTAAGATCTTCATTACAAGAGATTGATGTTAGAGTGAAAACATTTTACTCTGTGTGTGTTCTTTTATGTGCATGTGTCCACTTGCATTGTGTAGATGTGTGTGTGTGTCTTGTTTTACCGACCGTAGGAATTTTAATTGTCTGAGACAAATGAGGTTTTAATTTTTCCCCAGTACATCTATCTTTCACTCCTTCACTCTCCTTTGCTCTTTTTTTGTTTTTTTTACTGTCCTTTCTTCCATGAAACAATAAAATTGTCTGGCCTCTAAGTTATGGAGAGCTTTTGAAGTGGCTGGAGGAGCCAGTAAATTTAGTGGGCACCTTTGGGAGCCGGTTCAATGGTGCAGCGGCTGTACCTATATTTCATGTGCGCACCCACACGTGCATGTGCGAGAAAGTGTGTGTGCTTGTGTGTGCTTGAATGACTCATGGCTTTGCCTCACTTTCTGTGTGTGACACAAATGTTCTTGTATTTAGCATATGTGCGCGTTTAAATCTGTGTATGTCATGGCTATATCTGTATAAGTGTGTGTGTGTGCATATGTTCATGTGGCTCTATTTCATAGTCACGCTGATTTGTGGCTGTCTACATCAGGGCTCCACGTTTGCTATAAATCTCTGATCTGCAAAAACTGCAGCGGAGATAAATGTGTGTGCATGTGTTTAAGTGTGTGTGTGTGTGTGTCTGTATTGCATATGTATTGTATGGTCGTGGGTAAGTCATTATTGTCATGTCATTACAAATGTGCTATATCCCCTAAACCATGTCTCCTACACTTATACACTTCAAGCCACACTTGCCTTCTATGTTCTACTCACCAACCCTTTTTTGACTGGTGACTTGATCCTCCCTTTGAACCCCCCCTCTCCCCCGACACACACACACACACACTGTCTCACCATCCCCTTCAAGCCCCACATGGGCAAGGCGTACAAGAGTTACAGCACCGCCAAAGCCTTCGGTCCCCCTTACAGACTGTAACATCATAGCTCCATATAGGCCACAATCTTTTTCACAGTCTACACATTGCCAGTTCTATTATTGTTCATTAAAACAAACGCAAAAAGTAAAACTACCAGATAAAAAAAAAAACACCTGCATTAACTCACATAAAAGAAAAAAAAAAAAGAAAAGAAAAGAAAAAACAACAACAACCAGGAAACAAAATTTAAAGTACACTCGGTATCTGTGGGGAAATGTGTGATTATTAATTAATGTGTGCACTCAAATTACAAATTCATATCTTCCAGTTACCTCATTTGTTGATAATAAATGCTTGCAAATTACAAAATTATGCCCTAAACTCATTCATTTTACACAATTGTAAACCTTTTAATGAAATGGTTGTGTTTTGACTTGGACTGAGATGCATGTGTGTGACAGCTGTTAAACACAACTCTGTCTTATCTTTGACATCGCTCACACATATTTTACAGGATATCAGATTCATTCTTCTTGTTATTCAACTCATAAAAAAAAAAAAAACAGCTTCAATGTTCTGGAGTATTTGGTATTTGTGGCTACAGCTGAATACAGGAGAGAAGGTATGGAGAAAATTTGGATTTATTAATTCAAGAGAACAAATTATTAAGAGACTAATTGTGCAATGGATGAACAAATTAGTTATTGCCGAGAATGATCTGTGATTGTGAATAGGATTTACTAATTTAAAGGAATAATTTATCCCAATGTTCTCCCTTGACACATATTGGACTCTGTAACACTGCCAAACTAAAAACTGTTATTCTTGTGTAAGAATATTCTGGGTTTTCATTTTGTTTCTAAACAGTTAACTGGCCTATAGGTGGCTAAACATATGTTCATCTAAAGAAAACATGAACATAAGGTTCCTAACAGTCAATTTCTACATCAGAGCTTAAATAGTCACACACCAGCCAAAATTTACCAAGACCAAGTTACTGCCACAAACTAAACTCCAGCCCTTCTCACCTGGCCAACTTTTACATTTTAGGCATTTAGTTGGTGCTCCAGCACAGCAACATAGTTTAGAAGTTCAATGTCTTCCTCAATAACACTTCAGCAAGGACACGTGGTGATGGTGGCCAACTGAACCTTTGACCTTTTAATGTCTTGTATCAACCCTCCCTCCACCACAGCGCCAAAGTTCAGCTATCTCCAGGTCCACATGAGCCATCTGCTGCACACCATAGCCCTCCCCCACACACACAAACACACACTATTAAACATTAAAACTCACTGAGTTCTGTGTGCTAGCTGCTAAAAAAAAAAAAAAAAAAAAATGTTTCTGCCAACATCCTGTGTGAATTATTCTGCTAGAAAAATCAGCGTTCATGTTTGTTATATCATTACACTACATATGTAGTTTAGCTTAAAATGAAAGACCTTTGTTTCACAATACACAATAACAATACATTTATGGGTGTATTGAAAATGCTTTTATAGATTCCATTTCACTCCATGTGATTGGTCAGAGGCTCAGAAACAAATTCAACACTTCAAGGCGAGAGGAAAAATGGAGAAAAAGAGAAGAAAGGAAGGTAGAATCCCAGATAAATGTGCAAAAGGAAGAAATTCATTAGTTTATCGGCAACTCCCCTCTGTTTGTTCTCTGCTACTGTCTGCCTTTCACATCATCTCTCTCTCTCTCTCTCTCTCTCACCCTCACTCTCTCGTTTTCCTAGACACCTGTGCAGGTCTAGTGTTTCAGCCGAGTCCCNCTCTCACCCTCACTCTCTCGTTTTCCTAGACACCTGTGCAGGTCTAGTGTTTCAGCCGAGTCCCTGAAAAATAAATGTGGAGCTCCAATCTCTTAATCCACTTGGCTCCATGCAGCCACGTCACATGACACCGCCATGGCCGTCCTGATGCCTAGACGACATTGGAGAGAGAGAGATTGTTCTGTGTGTGTGTCTGTGTGTGTTAAAGTGAGAGAAGAAGAGCATGTGTGTGTTTGAGAGACAAGGAGAAAGTGACAAAACCAGAAAGTACATTTCTGCATATTAGAGTTTAACATATATTCACTCCAGTGTGTGTTTGTCACATTTGAATGCCTATGTGTGTGTTTGTGTGTTGTGTGTGTGTGTGTGGAAAGAGGACTCAATGTGGGGAAAAGGGAGGCAGGCTAATCTTTTTTTCATTCAAATCAAGGAGGTCCTTGGTCCACTGTGTGTGAGTGTGTGTGTGTGTGTGTGTTTTGGGATGATACCCTATCCACAGCAATCAGTCTGACCTCCACTCTGGAGCGAACGGCTCTCAATGATTAATGGATCTGCCTCCGTGCTTGGTCGCCAAGGCAACCCGAAACCTGATAGCCCTCAGGAATTCGCTAGCTCGCCCTCAAAGTTAGTCAGTCTCTCTCTCACTCTCTCTCTCTCTCTCTCTCTCTCACTCTCTCT